>CP092881.1:70720473-70847533 GCA_030710605.1 Cordylochernes scorpioides
ATCGAGGAATACATCAAGTCTCACAGATAAAGAAAAGAGAAAGGGGTCGACCAACATATTTCGACGACTAGGCATTTTCAGCAAACTTGGACGAAAGTTTAACAACGAGAAAGTCGGCCGACGACTTCAATGTAGACCATACGAACATCTTTAGTTTTCTCAAAAATCTCTAACAATATTTTTGTATTTGTAATTTTATGCGATTAGTTGAAAAAAATACGTCAATAATTATGCTCTATCCAATAGCTTGGTCGAACTTGAACAATAACAACGAAGAAGAAAATACAGATCGAATTGTTCAATGAGGTAATCTGAGGTCTTCTGGATTAGTCGATTTAGGTGCCTTACATGAGAGTCCGTCTTGAACAACACAACATTATATAATTTAAGCATGCCCTTAAAATCAAAGATACTCCAGCCAGTAAATATTTTTTATTATCTTGCCGTTTCGACAAAAATCTTTTGTCCTCGTCAGAAGCAAACAAAAATTAAAACATTTGACAATTTTTTAACGCCTTGCCTAATATTTTAATTTTTGTTTGCTCTTGACGAGGACAAAAGATTTTTGTCGAAACGTCGAGATGATAATGACATTTACTGGCCGAAGAATCTTTATTTTTATGTACTACTAGAAGAATGACCCGGCTTCGCCCGAGAAATCCCCGAGTGAAGTATCCTTCATACTGAAAGTACATCAATAATAAATAGTAGAAGTGCCATAGAATAGCAATACAGAAGAAACACATAAACTACAGGAAAAAAAAGTGTGTAATGGCAAAAATGTATTATATTAGCGTTTAGGTATTTGATTTAATTATTTTTTGCAATCCATTTAGTTGTTTCAAAATTAATATAGTTTAAATAGACGGCAGCTTTTCCACCAAACCCCCATTAACCTTTAAAATTGCCTGAGTTGAGTGACTGACTGTAAAGAATCCTGACTGCGATGCCCATCTTCTCAGTAAGAATTTTTAAAAATAGGTTTATAAAAAAAATCAATTCAAAATACTGGCATGCAAATATTTTCTGTAAAAAAATAAAAGAGCATATGGAAATATTAGGCAAACATATGTGTTCGCTAATGATTGCGACTGCATTTTGAACGATTTTTAAAAAAGAGATTTAAACAAATAAAGGCCAGAACAAAAATTAATAAAAAATATGATTTCCATTATTTACATACATTCACAAAAGCAAACGATGACAGAATTGATGACTCTGATACTTGTATATTTTAATGAATGCCGGCCAGGCAGCCTCTATATTTACGATAGTCAGTCATGCCCATATTTTGCATATTTTATTTTTATGTCTCCCTATAATATTTAATTAGAATTCTAAATAATTTATTATTTTTTACCTTTTTTAGCCATTCAATATTATAGAGCATGCCTCAATATTGCTATTATTACTAATCCGCTTCTCTGAGGTCCTTTTTAGAAATAAATAAGGAAATACTCTTACCTTAAGGATATATACCGCTTAGTTTTATTTATTTAACTATTTACAAGGCAACATTATTTAACTTATAACAATCACAGCTATGCCGGAGCCAGCCTAAGGTAAACAAAAACAGTAATATGATGATGATCATCTTCTCGATGAATCCGCCGGGTTGTCAGATGACTTATTCTCAACACAGTCTCCCTTTTGGAAAAATTATGAAAAAAAAATTAAAAGGGATAAGGAAAAAATAAGAAAGGGAATACCAGTTTCGGAATGTTGAAATTTCTATACTTTCTCCCTACCAGATATATAATATCAAGATCAAATAAGTGTTTGTAACGTTCAGAGTAAAACACAATCATATCAACTAATAGTTTATTTCAACTCTCAACATTTCAGTGACTTTATGTTTCTTTAGGAGGCTCTTGACAATGAAGAATGTCTTGGGCTTTTTTGGTGGAGTTCCGGATTATCATCTGGAATGATAGAATTATCGAGGTCGCTGATGGAAGTGCTGGAACACTGGTACTCAACGACCGTGGTCACATTCTCCTGCAGGGAGACGAACTTCTCCTTCATCTTCAAATCCTGGTCCAGCTCAGAGAGCTGGCGGTGCAGGTCGGCCTGCAGGATTTCGGACTCTTTCTCAAAGTTGTCCTTGTCTACTGCCGGACTGTTGGGGTTGCTGGCCGTCAACCTCGACACCATTTTCTTTGGGAAAACGTGAAATGATATTCAGCGGAATGATAAGGAGAAGTACAGGAATTCACTGAAAGTTCAGGAGTTAAATAAACTATTGGCTACATCAACCAGCCACATCGGCTGTGTTTTTCTCTGAATCAACTTTCAACCAACAAATTATCTTCAGAACTATTGGTAACGTACAGACAGAAGCTGCCTTGCCGGCATTCATAGTTCTTCAAATTAAAGATACTTTGGCCAGTAAATATTTTTATTGTCTGACCTTTCGACAAAAATATTTTGTCCTCGTCAGGAGCGAACAACAATTATTCTCTAATTTTGAACGCTTTGCCAAATGTTCTATTTTTTGTTCGCTCCTGACGAGGACAAAAGATTTTTGTCGAAACGTCGAGACAATAAAAAAGATTTACTGGCCGAAGTGTCTTTTATTTGAAGAACAATTATTACCGTGTCATTGTACAAGGTGCGTTCATTAATTTCCAGGACTGCTCTGTATCTTTAAAAAAATTAAACAAATAAAAAAACTAATTTAATATTTTTTCAAAATATGCCTCTCATACCTCAATACACATGTTCCATTTTTTTTTTCAATTGTCGAAGCAGGAGATAAAATCACTTTTTGAGAGGTTCCTCAAGTTTGCCTTCGATTCAGCTTGTATCATATGAACGTTGTCAAATTTTCTTCCTTTTAACTTCATTTTCAATTTAGGATAGAGGAAAAGGTCATTGGGGGCTAAGTCGGGGGAATATAGTGGATGAGGGATCTGTATGGTTGAATGCTTGGCCAAAAACTGCAAAACAACATGGGCTGTGTGCGGCCGCGCATTATCAACGTGAAGTATCCAGTCATTGTTTTGCCATCTTTCAGGTCTTTCAAGGCGCACTGCCTCCCTTAAGCGCCTCATTATCCCCAAATAAACCTATTGATTAATTGTACGTCCGAAAGGAATAAATTCATGTTGAACCAAACCGTTAATATAAAAAAATGTAACAAGCAATGTCTTGACTTTGTATTTTTTAAATCTTGCCTTTTTGGGTTTCGGTTCCCCTCTTTCAATCCATTGGCTGGATTGACGTTTGGTTTCCGGGTCATCCCATGTCTCATCCCCGGTAATGATTTTTTGCATCCATTCTGGATCGGTCCGAGTCATTTCAACCATGTTTTTGCAGACATCCATTCTAACCTCCTTTTGTTCCTCTGTTAGAATCCGGGAACAAATTTTGAAGACGTCCGGATCATGTCCAAATCTTTTGTTACTATTTGATGACACAGTCCTACAGATAGTCCAGTCTCTGAAGATAAGTCTTTAATAGAAATTCTTCTGTTAGATTCAATTAATTCATTTATTTTGAGCTTGTTTTCCTCGCAACGTAATGATCTTGGACGCCCAGTATGCTGATCATCGTTTACCCTTTCCCGACCTTTTAGGAAGCGTGAAAAACATTCAAAAGTTCTTGAACGGGATGAAGCTGCATCGCCAAAAGCTTCTTTAATCAATTCATGCGTCTCAGTAGCACTTTTTTTCAATTTAAAACAAAACTTAATGCAGATTCTCTGCTCTTCGAAAATGGCCATTTTAAAATTAGAAATGCGAACCTTACAAGGAAGTTATTTTGTTCTATTTTTAGATCGGCGCGTGCACCACGAGACTCGTTCTTTCAGTCAGGTGTGGTCGAATGTCCAATATTTAACTCTGTATAAAAATAAATTCTTTAGCTTCCTTATTTATTTTATTTTTTAACCAGTCCTGGAAATTAATGAACTCACCTTGTATGTCGCTGTTAGTATATTCCGACAGAGCAAAATCACGACGATACTGAAGATGAAGGAGAAACACAATATAACGTAATGGTAAATACTACAACTAACGGTTGAATGGATAAAGAACATCTAGAGTTGATCAGTAAATAACACCGAGTCTCCGATTGCTGATTCACTCTGCCAGTGATGTGCTCCATTCCAACAATATTGGGTCAACATCAGAGTTCCGGGTATTATCTCAGCATTGTTAAATATTTGGAATTCCGTCGACACCTCTCCACAAATTAGATAGAATCCAATTATCTTTCTATTATAAATGTTGACTAAATTTAATTGGAGATAGAGATTTCAAATTACTATTTAATGGCATATTAAATTTACATTTCTATAAATCCACAATTCGAAATTACATAATGAATTATTTGTTATAGAGATTGGACATGGATTCAACCAGATATAAAGGGTGAGGTTTATCGTGTGCTATCTATAACTTAACTTTATTCAAATCTTGAGAAAAAGAACTTTCAAACTAAAGATTATTGTGTAGAGAACAACATTTTGATTACCATTATATTGCGATAATATAAAGGAACAAAGGGGGGTCGGTGGAAGGATGGTCTAAACCGTTGGCTTTTGACCGCTACGACCCGGGTTCGATTCCCGCATCGAACACTTTTTTCTGATTAAAAAAAAAATGCTCCAATGGCCCCCCCAATTCTTGCAAAAGTCCAACTTCACCAGCGAGTGAAAGTAACCAAACGGGGCTCTGGTACATATGTAAGTGCAAAGTCGAACTGCTTTTCACATGTGTAGACATGTGGTGCACTTACAGTAAAAGCAGTTACCTACTTCTCCCCACCATGATTACCATGGCCTGTACCACGTGTACTAGGGATAAACAACAACAACAACATAAAAGAACACAAAGGAGATTCTTGTGTAGAACATGTTTATTCCGCTAGGCGGCGTGAAGAAAGATGTCGTTCGAAATCTAGCGGAATGTTCTATACAAGAATCTCTTTTTTGTTCTTTTATATTAACGCAATATGGTAAAGATTATTGTCTTAAATAAACCCCAATAACAAAAGTATGCAAATTGAATAATACCAAAAATTTATGCAAAATAGTTAAATAAAACAAAATTATGTAAAAATAACTATTCTAAACTATTATAGACGCGTATGATTCTTTTTAAAATGAAAATAATTTATACTGCTCTTACTGCAATGGAAAAATTAATAAGGACAGTAGAAATTGTTTTATTTTAAAAAGAATCATACGCGTCTATAATATTTTCGAATTTTGATAACAGATGGCGCGCTAATGTTTGATAATACAAATAACTATAAACATGACAAGTTAATAAAGATAAATAAGATGTAAAAATTTGCAATTAAGCGAAAGATGTAGACAATCAGTTAAAATGGGACATGTAAACAAAAGACTCCTGCATCGCACCTCTCTCCCAACAATAAATCTTTGAAAGATCTGATGCTAACGAACATGGAAATTTAATAGAATATATAATTTGAAAAAACTCATTATATATATAATGGAAATAATATAATGGAATAAATATCAACTATTCTCGTTTATTTCTAATTATTCCAGAATTGGCCAAATACCCATTCTTGATTAATCAAGAAAAGCTAACCACGGACGCGTTTCGGGCTGTTAGACCTCATCAGCGTGGTGCAAGCTGTACCTCACCGACCAAAATATTATAGAGGAGATATAGAATGTTATTACAATATCAATATATGTCTCTATTTCCTTACTATCATTTATTTTACTATAAGTTTCTCTGATACACTATACAATATATCTTATTTATAATACAATAATTATTGCGGCTTATGATTGTAGAACGACATTTGAAAATTATCCCACATGTATTTCTTTCCAACGAAAAATATATATTTATTTTTGAGGAGAAATAATGATTATTTCTAACCTTAGGGATGAAGTATGAAAGGATGAATTGTGAAGAGTAATGATAAACGGAAAAATAAAGTATCCAGGGATGGGAATCGAACCCACAGTATTCCGCTTACCGGGCAGATGCCATGTTAATATCTTATTATATACCCCAACACATGAAACTTATGAAACCGTTGCCACATTAATTATTTGTTTTTTTTTCTTCTTTCATTTCTCAACACTAAACTTTCTTTTTATCTCTCCCCGAACAAGTTTTCCCATTACTCGGATTGTTTTTATTTTGTAAAGGTATTATTCGCCGAGTTAACTAACTGGTATAACGAGATGTGCACAGAATTAATATGGTATTCCTGCATATATTTATTGCTAGTTAAATTTGCAACGGGTTACTAGAGATTCTATATGATTAAATTTACATTTTAATTAGGGAATGTGAGATAGAGTGCGGAGTGTGTATAGTGAGGTAAAAAGGTCGGGTATGTTAATTAGGCCATACAACGGCACTATTAATTAACCTCTATTAGGAAGGTGTGGGGTGACACCATTTAATTGTCATTTGTCGGCCACAAATATGGCGCCCAATTAATAAGTTACTAATTAATGTTTGGGGAGCTCATCACCTCTGCTCCTCTGGCCTTCTCTTTCTTTGACGGCACGCGATCTACGTTTTCTTCGTAGATCTCGAAATACGTGGTGTCGCTAGAGACCCGCTGGTGATTCTCCATCAAACTCTGCAACGGTGGCAGAGGCGCCATGTTCATTGTATATAGTATCATGTATATATATATTATACTAGCGGATGTTTACCCGGCTTCGCCCGGGTTTTATCCGAGTGAAAGTTTGCCTAACGAATATTATATATTATGAAGTATAATAAACAATGTTAAAGATTAGTTTTAATTATTAATCAAGATTGTGTGTGAATATGTGAGAAAGATGTAATATCGTTGTTGTTTTCTTGGCCGACTGTTTTACATATGGTGTTATCTTAAAATTGCTTGTTTTGAATATTTTTTAGATTGAGTTGAATGAATTGCTGATTTTTTTTTTGTATTTATATATAAATAAAATTAACTCTATTGATTTTTTTTGTATTTAATCGATAACAGCGAAGTTACGCATGTTAAAGTTAGGAAAAATATTTTGATGTTGAGCAAAACCTGCTCCATCTCGTTTTACATAAATGTTGAAAATTTGGTCGAAATTGATGCATTGTAACGAAAGTTTTTAGCGAACACCACTTCTGAAATTTGCATTTTATTAATATAGATATATAAAATTATGAGAAAACAATAGAAAAAATAAGTGGGTCAGGTGTTGATATTAAAAATAAAAAACAACCTACAGCCTACTCCACGCTAACGAGCGCCAACAGCGCGAAACGCCGTGGATGGCTTTTCTTGATTTATCAAGAAATTGGGTTGGCCAAATGTCAGGGAACAGGTTAAATCAATGTTTAGTTGATTTCTGTTCCACCAGATGGCACTCTGCCTTCTGAAAAGCACATGTGCTCCTGGTCAAGATATGCCTTTTTTATTTTTATATATAATTATCTTTTTTTTTTAATAGTACAAACTGTGCACTTTTGCATATATTGATAAGATGTCGATAAAATTATTTTATTGTCATTGTCTTTTACGGCCAGGTGAGGCACTATATCGCCTTAGCACGCGTGCTTCATTTTCTTCGTAGATCACGGAATACGTGGAGTCGCTGGAGACCCGCTGGTGATTCTCCATCAAATTCTGCAGCGGTGGCAGAGGCGCCCTATTCATTGTACATAGTATCATATATATTATAATTATCATTATAAAATAGTGAAAACTGTGCACTATTGCATATATTGATAAGATGTCGATAAAATTATTTTAATTGTCATTGTCTTTGACGGCCAGGTGAGGCACTATATCGCCTTAGCACGCGTGCTTCATTTTCTTCGTAGATCACGGAATACGTGGTGTCGCTGGAGACCCGCTGGTGATTCTCCATCAAATTCTGCAGCGGTGGTAGAGGCGCCATGTACATTGTATATAGTATCATGTATATAATTATCATTTTAAAATAGTGAAAACACTTTTTGCATAAATTGATAGGAAGTCGTTAAATTATTTTAATTGACATTGTCTTTGACGGCCAGGTGAGGCACTATACCGTCCTATATAGAAAACCAGGATATTCTAGGTGAAATTCCGAAACTACAACGGCATTACCGCTTGATTTCTCCAAATATAACAGAATATTCGTGCTTATTTAACCGTTTATAGCCGTTTTTACCAATTTGATATATTCAATAAACCCTTGTATCAATATTAAGTAAAATATATCATGCCTCCAGGGAAAGGTATATTTTCAAATCTTTTATTCTCTAGCTTTAGGCCACGAACGCCTTTCTACAGGAGAAAATTATACCAGGGTTTCTCCTGTAGAAGAACGTCCGTACTTGAAAGCCATAGATATGGCCCAGCCACTTTGCCAGCTAAACACCTCTTTGGCAGATTGTCAAGATTCCATTAGATCCCCTGTGGATCTCATGGAATAAAGTTGGCCCTAAGCTGACGAGGACCATTAGCCCGAAACCATGGTCTCTAAGTGGACGCTTTTCAGTTTGCCAAAGCTGGTGTTGTGGCTTTGTCACCGACCTGAGGCCGCTAGTTTGCGGCGACGGTCAATAGATGGTGTCTAGATTTGACGTCTATTTTGACGGGAGAGGCGCCCTATGCTTCTATATATCTCTATTATGATGCATTACTATAAATTCACAGTATCACTTTAAAAGGAAAACCGAAAAATTCAATATAACAGCGGTATGGTAGATTAAACTGGCGAAACCGCTGGGAGAATTCACCACTGATGAGCAAAGCCCTCGCATTAATTTTTCATCGCAGTAAGGGCATTAGAGAAATTGTTTATTTTTTAAAAATAATCATACGTGTTTATAATATAGATGGAATTTATCCGGGAGGATATTGATCTACAAAGAAAAGGTCACCTCTCCCGTCAAAATAGATGTCAAAACCAGACGCCATCTATTGACCGTCGCCTCAAACTAGCGCTATCAGCTTTTGGCAAACTGAAAACGTCCACCTAGAAAGCTCGAAACCATGGGCTCTAGGTGGATACTTCTCAGTTTGCCAAAGCTGGTGTTGTGGCTTTGAGGCCGACCTGAGGTCGCTAGTTTGTGGCGACGGTCAATAGATGGCGTCTAGTTTTGACGTCTATTTTGACGGGAGATGCGACCTTTGTCTCTTTAGCGTTTATAATAGTTTCAAATTTTCATATATCTCTCTCTTTCTTCAATCTTACGTGTTCTTGGTACGACAAGAGTCGATGGAGCCGTGCAGCTTTTACCCGGGTACACGATAGTTTTCCGACATGAACAATTGTTTAATGTTCATCACCGTAGTGAATTACATTGCATCAAATTCGACCATCTCCAAGATCCAAGTTGTAAACAAATCCAATCTGAGTAGTTGGTCGGGAAATTCTTTCACTTTTGTCTTCTAGCCGCCATTATTGTCGGACCCTTTGTTCGGAAGATTTTTTGGGCTGAGAGAACAATACGCTTGGCGCCGCTGGACTTATTGGGAGATCTTAAAAAATGTTCTGCATCAATTAACTCCCCGATATTTTATTGAAGGAGCCACCTCCGGCTGCAGACTCTGTGACTTGACCCTGGTCGCCTTCGTATTTGAAATATTTATTTGAGAATTTAAAATACACACACATTTATATATACAAGTATTAAAATTATAAAAATGCACATCCTGACAGCACTTATATTAGCATTTTTTCTATTTTTAAGTATTTTTTCACGCACACATTTATTACAAAATTGAAAACTATTCTAGACGCGTATGATTGTTTTAAAAATAATCAATTTCTACTGCCCTTACTGCAATGGAAAATTAATGGGGGAGCCTGGCATTTTTCCATTGCTGTAAGGGCAGTAGAAATTGTTTATTTTTGAAAAGAATCATACGCGCCTATAATAGTTTCCAATTTTGATAACAGATGGCGCGCTAAATGCATCATAACACATTTATATATAATATAATATAATAAGACTAGAATTACCAAAATTCAGTGTAGGGTAAACCAAATAAATAATTAAAATTTCAAGTTTCATCATTTGCTAACCCAACCAGCGATTTAACACACAAGACAATTATAGGGAAACCTTGTTGGTTATGTGGTGTGTAGGACTTGAGAGTTAAATGGCTTATGTGGTTTACACTGCAGTGGGTTTTGATCATTCAAGTGTTATTCTTTGACTTAATCAACCCCTTCAATGCCTGGGTGATAAACAATAAAAGAAGATCATTATGTTATTATCTTCGAGGCTTTGATCCCTGTTAAAATTAGAGACTCTATTTCTGCTTTGTGAGCATTGGTTTGACAACCCCGAAATATGAATTCGTCATTCGGTATAAGGGCAGGAGAAATATTGCTGACAGTGTTGAAGGGAAAGCTTCAGGGAAGGAGACGACGGGGATACACAGACGATTTAAAACAATGGAATGGACGACACATCTATGAGGAGATGAAGAGGATTGCGAAGGAAGTATAGAGAGACCATGTGGCCCACCCTCAGTAGAGGAAGGCACTGAAGGAGGGAGATATGGAGAGACCATGTGGGTCACCCTCAGTAGAGGAAGGCATTGAAGGAGAATGAGGATAAGGGCTTTGTGTTTATAATCATTTTCCCACGGTTGACCATTTATTCCTCATCATTGTTGAATTTTCAATACTAATAATCATTTCTATATATATATATATGTGTGTGTGTGGTATGGTAACCGAAAGAGGCAAGCCTGTAGTAACCGAGAGGGACAGTCAGTGAGTGGAGAGTTTTCCAGTACCTCTCTGCACCTTGGGAGACCTTTAACAGTTCTCACAGAGTACATGCAGTCGTGGTCGAGGCAGAGTGGAAATCTTGGGAATGTCCATACACAAAAACGAAGACACAGTTGCACTAAGAAAGTTCCGTGAACAGATAAAAGTTGAGCTAGGAGCGAAAGATGGAGGTAGAAGATTTCTTACTGGTCTACATGGTCGATGAGGAGGACCTTGGTGACAACCGACGAGGGCTCGCGCTGATGGTGAAGTGACTATATTTTTGGCTAGGACGGAGGCCTTATATATCTTTTCCAAGAAAGGAAGTATTGCATTTCAGCAGATGTAACACGAGCGTGGATCGCCTGGCGAAATTATACACTGGCGCCATCCCGACAGTTTCCTTTCTATCTTTAAATGTTGTTGAACCTCCATCTATCTCGATTTTAGACGTTTTTGACTTCTGTCTCTTGCTTCAGCTCAACTCTTAACCTATTATCCTCACTTTGTACAAAGTACAATACATATGATGATGTAATGACACGTCAATAATGCGTATAATCATTTACAGATGTGTTTCTATTATACAACATGAAAATCTATTATAGGTTATATACAATTTGGGGTTGTTGGTTTAAATTACCATATATACATACTAGGAGCTCGACCTATGCTTCCTTCTTGCGGTGAATCTGTATAAACCAGGTTATCTTAATATATCTGTATGTAAGATGCCTTTTTTATTTTTAATATCTGTATGTGTGTATATGTACATTTATATTTACTTCTATTGATAAAACCTCTATGTATATACCTTCTATATATAACGATACCATTGTTCTGACACTATAATTTTTTCACCGAGGTAGTAAAGTGAATTTTTCCAGAATCACACACATAAGAATGCAGTGGTGTGTTAAAGTCCAAGAAATAAGGAGGGACAGGTCGATGGAAGGACCACCTGGCGCTACTTGATGTGCAGCTTCTATCAGGAACTTCATTAGCACCATGTGGTTGACAACTAACGACAGCATGTGTGTCTGCTGGTGACAATTCTAGTTGTATGTATTTGAGATTTGTCACGAAACTTGATAGTATCCCTGTGTGGAATAAAGTAACAACATTTTCGTGTATTTTTGTTTATAATCGGTTTTTATAAAACACCTCCACGTGTTTCTTTGTGACAATAATTTGTATCTATATATATTTTTTAAATTTCCTATTTTATATATTTTTTATCTGTTAGTTCTGTTCTAACAGTCTAATAATGTTTTATAGAACAAATTCCTAATCTCGACGTGCAGCATTGCTACCCGAATTACTAAACTGGGCAAACATTGATACTTTAATTTTTCCGAAACCATATGTTGTTTAGTTTTTACCTTTTTAGTTTTCAGTTTTAATTTTCAAACACATATGATGTTACCAACGTGTTTTTAAGCTCAGTGTTAGTATTCTCTCGATACCTCCTTCTCTTTCAATGTCTTCCTCTACTGAGGGTGGGCCACATGGTCTCTCCATATCTTCCTCCGCCATTCCCTTCATCTCCTCGTAGGTGTGTCGTCCAGTCCATTGTTTTAGATCGTCTGTGTATCTCCGTCGTCTCCTTCCCTTCGATCTCTTCCCCCGGGGCTATCCCTCCAACACTGTCATATAAAATGTAAAAGTTCTCCTTTTTCCACAAGTAGACCTCTACTCCCCCGTCAAGGCCATTGACGTGGGTGTGTCTCAGGAGAGGAGGGCGGCAACCTCACCACGACCGCCTCCCAACCCCCGGCCCTGGTGTCGGCGCTACGCCCCGCCTCCCGTTACAGAGTCCGGGTGAAGGCGGACAATTCCGTGGGGGCGGGGCCTTTCTCACCCTGGACCGCCTTCGTCACCGACCACGAGGGTATGTCCTGAAAGTTATCATATGTTACTCGAACACAAACATCCCATAGGGGTTGATAAAGTTTCAATTATTGTCTGTATGCGCGTTTTGAATTCTTCATTAAAACGTTGCATATGAAAATTGTGACGTATGTGTTCACGGTTACATATAAATCTTTCTGAGAGTGTCTTATGTCCCATTCATATATGTTAAATGCATTTAAATAGGTACAAATGTTGCCTAAATTAGAGGCCAAATAATAATTGGTGGGAAAATGAAGTCATATGGATAGTTATCAAACTACCGCAAAAACGCTATCTCTTTCAATGTTTGTTGTGTACATTTTATTGAGAATACAATTATACACATCGTTATACTTATTGGTAATATAAAACAATTTATTTAATAGCACATAGTGTTAGAGGTATTGATGCCATTCGCAACAACACTTCATATCATTCCTTTAGGAGACATCAAGGAGCAGCCCAACACTGCTTCGTTTTTTATAGCACAAATCAACTACACGATTTGGTCAAAATACAAATGTATTCGGTCCTACACCCTGACAACACCGTGTTGTTGGCATGCTACACACTGACCACCGTGTTTTTTTGCTTGCTACACCCTAATAAGATCGTGTTTTCGCTTTACTACACCCTGATAAGACCGTGTTGTCGGTCTTTTACACACTGACACCACCGTGTTGTGGCCTGCTACACCCTGACAAGATCGTGTTGTCGGTTTACTACACTCTGACAAGATCGTGTTGTCGGTTTACTACACCCTGACACCACCGTGTTGTTAACTTGCTACACACTGACACCACCGTGTTGTTGGCCTGCCACACACTGACCATTTACTTGCGGATTTCAGCGCCCGGTGGGCCGCCTACCAACATCTCCGCCAGAGCGACGGGCCCTAACTCCATTAAAGTTTCTTGGAACGTAAGTTTATAACTGCTCATTCACATCTATAAAGTATATTAAATTCCAACTTCAGCCTATCACACAATATCCCGTAAAATTAATTTCTATAGAATCAATTCCCACATTTCGCGCAAAGGAAACACCTTTTGTTAAAATAGCGTAATGTAATTTCAGGTTGGTGCACAGCTCACAAAGTCCTATCATTCAATTTAGCATAATACCTGCTCTTGTCAAAATCACACCATGGGCTCACAAGGCAACGAGATAAGGAGCGTCAAACTACCCGAATTTGGCAGAATATTTCTTATTTGGCGTAGTAGCAGAGCTACTTCAGGACCTTCCATAGAAAATGGAACATCTTAGATCGAACGGGGTCTATTGCTTAATATACCGTCGATCAGAACGTTCGTCTTTTTCAAAAGCTTCTAAAATAGAAAGAAATTCATCTATTTATATAAAGAGTATATATTTGTAATAGATATTCTACAGCACAAAATAGTTTGTATCAAGATATATTTAGGATTTTATTCTAGTTTTGACTGTTTTCCATTTTGTGAGGAAAATTGTATTGATTTTTCTAAAGTGTACATTAGGTTTGATTGAATGGTGCATATATTTCTTGTATGTCTGTTTAAACTGGTATCGTCCTCTGCTGAACCCCAGCTCTCCAAGAGTCTGGTATGCTTGTATTTGATGTTTTCGTGAACTATTTCTTTTTTTTTTTTTGAGTTTGGAATTTGATTTTGTGTGATAGCATGTTCTACTAGAAGTGATTTTTTGGCTATGGTTTTTAAAGGCTGAGTGGTTTGATGCGTTCTTCTAATGTTTTTCTGGTCTCTCCGATATAAGTGGCACTGTAGAATATGCATGGAATCTTATAGATTACAGTTGTTTTCTGTTTTAGTATATAGGTCTATTTGGTAATGGGGTAACGAATTATATTTTTTAAATTCTTATTAGACCAGTATCTTGTTGAAATGTGATTCCATTTTAGTATCCTGGTGAGTCTTTCGGCTCCATAGCTGTATGGTGTAATGTAGAAATTCTTTGGAGAATGGTGTCTGCTTGTTTTTTTTTTTTTTTTTACTTTTTTTTATGGCGAAATATTATGTCTTTAAAGTTGTTTTCTGATGAACTTGTCAGGGTAATTATTCTCACGTAGATCGGTTATTATTCTGTTTTTTTATTATTATTATTCAAGATAACTACGGTTTGACAATTGGGTAAATTATCGTTGTAATAGACCCTCTGATATCTGTATGATTAGGTATGATACCGTGCGTTCCCGTACCGAATCTATCCGGTATACAGTCCCAAACACAAGGAGTCACCGTGTAATACAGCGCTATGTGTTTTGATGGTAACTGGCAGCGACATAAATTCCAACAACGATTTAAAATAAATTCCGTCCGTTTATAGAAATCATCAGTCCTCTCTCCACCAATCACCAGGAAGACAAGATCTCACGGCCCACTAACGTCCCCTATGTAAATATGCTCTCCTCTTGTTTTATGCATTCCTCTTTGTTAACGGCGGGAGATCTCTAATGGCCGCTGCGCTCCGAACACAATTCAGGGCCTCGATTTATGGGGCCTTCAATCGAATTTGAACAGCGCTCGATGGTTGTCCCAGTGTAACGGCCGTTGGATCTAAGTACGGAGCTGCACGCAACAACTCCATCATGTGGCAAGGATTGTCCGGAATATATGCAACTTATGAGAAATTGGAAAATATTCGTGTAATCTCTTTAGTGGTTTGAGTGTCTACATAATTCATCGTTTTTGTTATTGCTCCATAACGTGGAAAAATGCCCCATAAATATAGAAAACAAAACCATGTTCGCCAAATGCACTGTTTTAGAGTTCATGAGAGGTAGTTTTGTAATTGCATGGTGATTATAGATTAAAGGTGTGAGAACACATTAAATTCAAATCATACAACAATAAAATATTTATTTTTGATCAATAATTTCGTATTTTCTATTTTTTTAAAATAATTTTAAACCTAGTTGAAGATAGAAAAGATACATTTTCATCTTGTATAGATTGACTATATATGTATATATGGAAATTTTGACGGAAAAGGCGACCTTGGTCTATATATATATTCCGAACACACATATCTGCCCGAATAATATAAGAAAGTATAGGAATTTCCTCCTTTGTAATCCTTTTTTCAGAATCATTCTCTTCAGAACACCATCGTGTCCAACATTGCATTCTACATTTGCGATTATAGGACGTAATTATTGAACTAAAATGGCTTTAACATAGTGACAATGACAGCGTTATAAACAGAAGGATATCTTTCTACTTCAGCCATATCCCACCATAATATACTACATATATTCAACTCAGATAATATTCCATAGAGATTCTTCCCAACCCTCTACTCTTAGAGAAATAGTTTTATTTGCGTCTATAATATATATATGTTGTGAAAAGAAAATGTCGAGTCGAAATGGTCGTAGTAGACTCCTCATTCAACTTGCAGTCTTGGGCCAAGAGTAGAAGCGCATTAGCCTGAAGACAAAAGAAATCCATATGCGTAGAATATTGTAGCAAAGTTATTTATTATTTTATTAACAGAGTATCATTTTTTTATGTTTAGATTTTTTTTACTCTGTAAACTCCCTCGTTGCTTATCTTTTGTTTATCATTCATAGTTTGTTCTTGCCTGAAATAAATTGCTGTCTCATCCGGAATTTGGTCTTCCCTAATTTTCCACGTGGCAATATGATTATCTCGGTTTAGAGGGGACAGCACCCGGGAAGGTGAGGTAGACTAAGGGGAGTCCTGGGACTGCTGGTCAATCAGGCAGCATGGTAACCTGGCACCTGGGTACCCTGTCTGTCTGTACAGCCGCTGCTGTAGGCTCAGAAGCAATCCAGCTTATATACTGATGGTGACGTCATTAGACTTTGTTTTCCAATCAAGAACCGGTAAGGCCGATATGTCCACATCCTCTCCGAGTTACTTGGACAATGTTAACGACCTGTTATTCGATCTTTCTGGAAGCCGCACCCTACCTTTTCCGGTGGTACATTTTATTGGCGCCATTTTTAAATTACATCAGGCTTGGTTTGAGTCAAAAGGCGATTCATCAGACTTGGTGTTTCTATGTTAAACATATACAATACGACATATATTTACACCTAAAAATCACATCTTTCTTTTTATATATATATCTCGCATTTGCGAATACTTCGGCCAGATGAAGCATAACCACGTCATAAAATTGGGATTTTAAGTAATAATAAAAAGAAACTCTCCAAATCGTTCATTAGTATTTTTAATTGACCCTAAACTACGAATCCCTATGTCTTCTATTTACTCCAACCACAGCGGCGGTGGTCTTCCTTGTTAATAAAATCTAGTAGCCGCCCAGCAACTCATAACGAGCAAAGCAAGTGACCAATCAATCAATCAATAGCTAGCCAATGACAGCTCGGAGAATTAATTTATTTCCCATCTCTTCTTAATAACTCTCTTCTTTCTTATTAAGTAAATTGGAGCAAAGAAAGCATCCACAGGTGTTCTAGCATCCTAGGAGAGTTACGTACTTGGCGGTCGATTAATTCTGGATGTGTCACCAGAACTAGCGCCGTTAAAGAATCACTTTTTTTTTTTTTTTATGCCTATATATATATATTTTTTGACAATTAAACAACTTTATTGACATCTCGTCAATCTTAACACTCAAAGGGAGTTATAAGGTAATAATAATGGTAGGAATGAAGAGAGATATTTACAATCGACGTAGCCCTCTCCGAAGGCACGTCCGGATCAGGAGCTTATAGCCGCCTTGAATCTAGACAGATCCCTGCCATTTGGGGAGTTCATGTTCAGAACATGTTTGATGATAATGTCGAAGAATTTGTCGAGAAGAATCTTGTCTTCAGGCGTGAGTAGCCCGAGGAGGTGTTCCGTTTCTTCTTCGTAATAGACCGTGAGTATGATATCCATCCTGACCACATTGATGTCTATTATAGAAGGAATATTTCATTTTGAAAAGCAATTTTCTTCAATAGCCTTTTCTTCTCAATTCGTAGAGGGTTTCATTCCCCCAGATGTCGATACAGCTGAATCTCTCCTCCGAACAATTGTAAAACAAACAGGTCTCTAGTTTCAAAATCACAAACCTCACTGCAAACTAACACTAAATCTTGTAAGGTACATCAATGTTGTTGAAAACCAGTTATGTAAATATGTTATTTAGTGATATAGAAAACAATCATGTAAATTTATTCTAAGTTTAATCAATATATGTAAATAAAATTTAAAAAAAAGGTTTATCCTGACCACGAGCATTTTTCACCTATATGTAAATATGTATTACTATAAATAGTGTACTTATTCAAATTCAAAGTGTGTGTGAGAGCCAGTTAGTGTTGAGTCGTCTTTGGTGTTAGATCGGGTTTTAGTTAGCCTACCCCTTTAGGAGTAGAAGGACTTTCCCTCAATATTGCCACGTGGAAAATTAGGGAAGACCAACTTCGGGATGAGACAGCAATTTATTTCAGGCAAGAACAAACTATGAATGATTTTTAAAAAAAGATGAAAAAAGAGGAAAGTTTACAAAGATTAGCAATAATATAAACATAAAAAATGATATTCTGCTAAAAATATGATGATACTTTGTAACAATATGAAGAAAGGTCGTAGAACTTCTCCCGGTACCAAAAGAAGGTATGGTTCAGGACGTCTAATCGAAGCAGAAGCCTGGGCGTAGATACGCTTTTACGCGTCAGATGACAATTATAAAGAGGGGGGATGGTATTGGCCTAATACACAGAGCCCATTCTACTTAAATAGTTATCTTATTTTTGTCTGGGGGCTTGCGAGGCGAGCTGAGAACAACTTCATTAATTAGCAATCTACTTTTTAAACAGCTAATGAATACTACTTACTTTATATTATAGCTATAATTGTTAAGGTATTAACTCTAATCTTAGAGATTAAAACTGGAGAATTAATTGTTCTGTTAATTAATTGTTTAGATGCTCCATAATTACATATAGTTAAACATTATATTCAAATATACCTATATATAGAAATTTCTCTACTCTCGTCAAAGTTATAAGCGTCATTTTGACGGAAGATCTTTCGTTTCATAAAGATGGATTTCTTCTCTTTTTCGCAAAAAAAAACTTCCATATATTTATAAAAGTTGCTTCCCTCGCTAAAACTAAGCGGCATCTATTGACCGTCGCCGCAAACTAGCAGACCCAGGTCGGTAACAAAGCCACAACACCAGCTTTGGCAAACTGAGAAACGTCCACCTAGAGACCATGGTTCCGGGATAATGGCCCTCATCAGTCTAGGGCGGAGTTTATTCCATGAGATCCACACGGGATCTAATGGAATCTTGACAATCTGCCAAAGAGGTGTATAGCTAATAGAGTGACTAGACCAAATCTATGGGGAAAATATGGATCGAAACATTGCTGGGAGGAAATTAATCCATAAATATTAAGGTCTCTCTCCCGACATCTAATGAAATAAAGTCCGCCCTAAACTGACGAGGGCCATTAGCCCGAAACCATATCTCATGGTGGACACTTCTCACTTTGCCAAAGCTGGTGTCGTTGCTTTGTCACCGACGTGGGCCCGCTAATTTGCGGAAACGGTCAATAGATGGCATTTTAGCATCCGTTTTTCCTAGATAGGTAAAACCTTCACTTTTTGGATCAATTTACCTCCCGGAATATGATATTAATTAATCTTTAATTAAAAAGGCATATATTGGATAAAAATATCATTTATTTTACCAATATTTCAGTTGACTGAACGCCAACCTTTATCAAGGTGTTATAACATTTTAATGTGTGTCAACAACAAACTTACAACAACAAAGAGTTTGTTGTTGAGACTCATTAATCCGTCCGTGGTAAGCTTTTCTTGATTAATCAAGAATGAGTATTTGGCCAATTCTGGAATAATAAAAAATCTATGAGAATAGTTTATATTTATTCCGATAGATGGCGCAAGCAATCACCAACTTTCAGTTACACGATAAGGAGATGCCTTTTTCATAATTTATGCACCTTATCCGAGTACAATATCACATTTGTACTATTTTTTCACATTAATATGTTATAACACCTTGATAAAGGTTGGCGTTCAGTCAACTGAAATATTAGTCAAATAAATGATATTTTGATCCAATATATGCCTTTTTAATTAAAGATTTATTTATAGATTGCCCTTATTTTCAAAACAAAAAATATTAATAGGCATATTTTGAATCAAAAATAAAAGATTTTATCTATTGCAGAATCAAATATTTCGCTAGACTATACACCTATCTTCGTCAGGGTTTTTCTGTTATTTTAAATGTTTTGGTTAACCACGCGATATCTTCACGCGACGATATATAAATTATTTACAAAATGCCCTCTGTGGCTAAAATTTCAAATTTATACACAATTTTATATTATACAACTATATATTAGATAATAAAAAGGCATATATTGGATTTAATAATTGATTTATTTTGCCAATATTTCGGTTGGCTGAACGCCAAACCTTTATCAAGGCATTACATTTTTTTGGAAAAAAAAAACATTTTATGATACAAAAATGTAATGCCTTGATAAAGGTTTGGCGTTCAGCCAACCGAAATATTGGCAAAATAAATATTTTATTAAATCCAATATATGCCTTTTTATTATCTAATGAATTAAATATGGATTGCTCTATTTTCAAAACAACTATACATTATATTATAATAAGAATGTTAAGTAGATTTTAACTGTAAATATAACGGAGAGATGTCAATTTTTCTATTTATACTGTTGTTATCATTTGTTGATATCATTTATCTCCAGCTTTCTGGAAATAGTCTTGAGTGTTTATCCTAGATATTGTGGTATATAATTTCTGATTTTTCAAAATTTGGCATATGGTCCTGTTTTAGTGCGTGATCTACCAAAAGTGATAATGGACTATGGTTTATATATATTGTAGCAAGGTATTTATTATTTTATTAACAGAGTATCATTTTTATGTTTATATTTTACTACTCTGTAAACTTCCCTTATTGCTTATCTTTTTTTATTATTTATAGTTTGTTCTTGTCTTAAATAAATTACAGTGTCATCCTGAAGTTTGTCTTCCCTAATTTTCCACATGGCGATATTGTATTATAAGTAATGGAATTTGGCTTAGTAAAGCAGTTCCTAATCGGTTGAGGCTTTGATTATCCTAATGGGCAGTCGTGGAATTTTAGAAAAAGAGAAAATTAAGGATTAGAAAATTTATAAATTTAGAAAATCTGCGCCACATCTAGATTTCTCTTAGATTGTATCATATAGTTTATATAGAAAATATTGGAAATATTTAGCAAAGAAAATAAAATTACAAAAATAATTACAACATATATACTTGTATATTCTCTTCTTTTTTTCTTCTCCATGTCTATATTTGAGATGACATTGTCATGAAAGGTTGGCTTTATGTCGAATGTTGATTGTGTGTGTGCTGTGATCCATACCTTGATTATGAATAAATAACACTCAGAACGGGGATACAGTCACCAATATAGAACCTTTAAAACATATAGAATCATACTATAGAACCTTTAAGTTCGATTCTTTTTCTATAAATCAATATCCTCTCTCCCGGAAAAATATCCTTCAATTATATTGTCGCGAAGAAAAAATAGACGGGAGGAGAGGTAAACCGAACTTTATTCTCTCTAACTGTCTGTCTTAAAATCTACGCACATTTATATAGCTATATGACATCATTAAAAACTTATGTAATTTATAATACAATATAATGCAGCTTATGGTTGTAAACGACATTAGAAAATTATCCCGCATGTGTTTCTTTTGAACGAAAAATCGAAATTTATTTCAAGGAGAAATAACGATTATTTCTAACCCTAGTGATGAAGTATGAAATGATGAATTGTGAAGAGTAATGATACTTATGTAAATCAATACAATCTGAAAATTATGCAAATTAACCACCCTACAATATCGTCACGTAGAAAATTAGGAAAGACAAACTCCAGAATGACACAGCAATTTATTTAGTGCAAACACAAATCAACATTTATAAGATATAAGATAAGCAATGGTGGAATTCTCCAGAGTAACAAAATATAAATAATATAAATACTAAAATTAATAATCTATAGATTTAAATATAATGAAATACTTTGCTACATTATAATAGAATCTCATATAGATAAAAACATGTTTTCCACTCACTAAAATACATAATTAAATATAAATAACCAAATTTTATTTAAAATATATTCATTACTTAATAGTTTTTAACCATACGAGACGTCACTCTATCCTATCAATTGATTTAAATAATTAGAAACAAAAGTTTCCAAAGAAAGAAAGCAATAAAAACAAATCGAGGATAATTAAAGGTTCCTTGTATTGGAATATACGACAAAAATTCCGTACAAGGAAAGCACACCGCTAGATGAGCTCAATCTATAACGGATGGAAGAAAGGTTTAGCAATTAAGAAAAACATATTTGTGTTTTTCAGTTAAAAAAAAAATCCGATTATCGATTAATAATTAATCAACGATTATTTTTAAATAATTAAATTTAAAATTCTCCCGTTTTAAATAATTTAAGAACGTTTTTTTATTGAGATGCTTTCTTATTTTCCAGTCTAATAGAAGAGATGGGAAATTGAATTTGGAGCATCTTTAACGTTTTAAAAGAGAAAATTCAATTTGTGGAAGATAGCAAGAAATAAAGTGTTTTTAAAATGGGTTCCTAAATTATAAAATAATTTATTGTTGCATTTTTCATTGTCTTGGGTGTAGGTGTTTCCTACATTTTATCACTTTTTTAATTTAGGAGATGACTTTGCCCCCCATGAATGTAAGTTCTGGTATGTTATCAAAAGACAAATACCGGTACATTCAATCGTTCAATACTTTCCTCCATTTCTCTATGTGTGTAAAATTGGAAAAGGTGAGATAAATAGAGAGACTTTAAATAGCCAAAATTGACCCTTTAGACATTTATTATGTCCTCTCTTCTTATCTGTTTCTCAGTCTGTCATTACAGACCGGCCGTTGGTAAAGACAAGGCGTATATGTATATATGGATTGTAGAGAAGATAGATGAAATGATAAATTGCTCAAATTCTTGATTAATAAAACGTTTAAAAATCATTGCGATGTTTTATTTACATAATTCTTCCCTTTGTGGATCGTCCAATGTAGATATTTCCACTGTGGAAAAAGGTGATAGAGATGTGGAAATTTCTAGCTCGGTTCAAATTGATATGGATATAGACATCTCAAGTGTGGTACAAAGTGAATTCACATGTGGTACAAAGTGATATGAATGTAGACATTTCAAGTGTGGTACAAAGTGCTATCAATGTATCAATAATGGTTCAGTTATATTTTAATGTAGCCAATTACAGTACTTGGTTAAAATATATGTTTATCTCGCCAATCCAGTATGGTACAATATTATTTCAATGTATTCTATTCCAGTATGTATGTTGTGTGTGGTGCAAATATTATTTCAATATAGCCAATTCCAGTATGCTACAAATATACTTTGATGTAGACAATTACAGTATATGGTTAAAATATATGTTTATCTCGCCAATCCAGAATGGTTCATTATTATTTCAATGTTATTAATTCCAGTACGTGTATTTTGTGTATTTGTGGAAAATATTATTTCAATATAGCCAATTCCAGTATGCTACAAATATACTTTGATGTAGACAATTACAGTATATGGTTAAAATATATGTTTATCTCGCCAATCCAGAATGGTTCATTATTATTTCAATGTTATTAATTCCAGTACGTGTATTTTGTGTATTTGTGGAAAATATTATTTCAATATAGCCAATTCCAGTATGCTACAAATATACTTTGATGTAGACAATTACAGTATATGGTTAAAATATATGTTTATCTCGCCAATCCAGAATGGTTCATTATTATTTCAATGTTATTAATTCCAGTACGTGTATTTTGTGTATTTGTGGAAAATATTATTTCAATATAGCCAATTCCAGTATGCTACAAATATACTTTGATGTAGACAATTACAGTATATGGTTAAAATATATGTTTATCTCGCCAATCCAGAATGGTTCATTATTATTTCAATGTTATTAATTCCAGTACGTGTATTTTGTGTATTTGTGGAAAATATTATTTCAATATAGCCAATTCCAGTATGCTACAAAAATACTTTGATGTAGACAATTACAGTATATGGTTAAAATATATGTTTATCTCGCCAATCCAGAATGGTTCATTATTATTTCAATGTTATTAATTCCAGTACGTGTATTTTGTGTATTTGTGGAAATTATTATTTCAATATAGCCAATTCCAGTATGCTACAAATATACTTTGATGTAGACAATTACAGTATATGGTTAAAATATATGTTTATCTCGCCAATCCAGAATGGTTCATTATTATTTCAATGTTATTAATTCCAGTACGTGTATTTTGTGTATTTGTGGAAAATATTATTTCAATATAGCCAATTCCAGTATGCTACAAAAATACTTTGATGTAGACAATTACAGTATATGGTTAAAATATATGTTTATCTCGCCAATCCAGAATGGTTCATTATTATTTCAATGTTATTAATTCCAGTACGTGTATTTTGTGTATTTGTGGAAAATATTATTTCAATATAGCCAATTCCAGTATGCTACAAAAATACTTTGATGTAGACAATTACAGTATATGGTTAAAATATATGTTTATCTCGCCAATCCAGAATGGTTCATTATTATTTCAATGTTATTAATTCCAGTACGTGTATTTTGTGTATTTGTGGAAAATATTATTTCAATATAGCCAATTCCAGTATGCTACAAAAATACTTTGATGTAGACAATTACAGTATATGGTTAAAATATATGTTTATCTCGCCAATCCAGAATGGTTCATTATTATTTCAATGTTATTAATTCCAGTACGTGTATTTTGTGTATTTGTGGAAAATATTATTTCAATATAGCCAATTCCAGTATGCTACAAAAATACTTTGATGTAGACAATTACAGTATATGGTTAAAATATATGTTTATCTCGCCAATCCAGAATGGTTCATTATTATTTCAATGTTATTAATTCCAGTACGTGTATTTTGTGTATTTGTGGAAAATATTATTTCAATATAGCCAATTCCAGTATGCTACAAAAATACTTTGATGTAGACAATTACAGTATATGGTTAAAATATATGTTTAACTCGCCAATCCAGAATGGTTCATTATTATTTCAATGTTATTAATTCCAGTACGTGTATTTTGTGTATTTGTGGAAAATATTATTTCAATATAGCCAATTCCAGTATGCTACAAAAATACTTTGATGTAGACAATTACAGTATATGGTTAAAATATATGTTTATCTCGCCAATCCAGAATGGTTCATTATTATTTCAATGTTATTAATTCCAGTACGTGTATTTTGTGTATTTGTGGAAAATATTATTTCAATATAGCCAATTCCAGTATGCTACAAAAATACTTTGATGTAGACAATTACAGTATATGGTTAAAATATATGTTTATCTCGCCAATCCAGAATGGTTCATTATTATTTCAATGTTATTAATTCCAGTACGTGTATTTTGTGTATTTGTGGAAAATATTATTTCAATATAGCCAATTCCAGTATGCTACAAAAATACTTTGATGTAGACAATTACAGTATATGGTTAAAATATATGTTTATCTCGCCAATCCAGAATGGTTCATTATTATTTCAATGTTATTAATTCCAGTACGTGTATTTTGTGTATTTGTGGAAAATATTATTTCAATATAGCCAATTCCAGTATGCTACAAAAATACTTTGATGTAGACAATTACAGTATATGGTTAAAATATATGTTTATCTCGCCAATCCAGAATGGTTCATTATTATTTCAATGTTATTAATTCCAGTACGTGTATTTTGTGTATTTGTGGAAAATATTATTTCAATATAGCCAATTCCAGTATGCTACAAAAATACTTTGATGTAGACAATTACAGTATATGGTTAAAATATATGTTTATCTCGCCAATCCAGAATGGTTCATTATTATTTCAATGTTATTAATTCCAGTACGTGTATTTTGTGTATTTGTGGAAAATATTATTTCAATATAGCCAATTCCAGTATGCTACAAAAATACTTTGATGTAGACAATTACAGTATATGGTTAAAATATATGTTTATCTCGCCAATCCAGAATGGTTCATTATTATTTCAATGTTATTAATTCCAGTATGTGTGTACGTGTATGTGTGGTGCAAATATTATTTCAATATAGCCAATTCCAGTATGTGTGTACGTGTATGTGTGGTGCAAATATTATCTCAATATAGCCAATTCCAGTATGTGTGTACGTGTATGTGTGGTGCAAATATTATTTCAATATAGCCAATTCCAGTATGTGTGTACGTGTATGTGTGGTGCAAATATTATCTCAATATAGCCAATTCCAGTATGTGTGTACGTGTATGTGTGGTGCAAATATTATTTCAATATAGCCAATTCCAGTATGTGTGTACGTGTATGTGTGGTGCAAATATTATCTCAATATAGCCAATTCCAGTATGTGTGTACGTGTATGTGTGGTGCAAATATTATTTCAATATATCCAATTCCAGTATGTGTGTACGTGTATGTGTGGTGCAAATATTATTTCAATATATCCAATTCCAGTATGTGTGTACGTGTATGTGTGGTGCAAATATTATTTCAATATAGCCAATTCCAGTATGTGTGTACGTGTATGTGTGGTGCAAATATTATTTCAATATATCCAATTCCAGTATGTGTGTACGTGTATGTGTGGTGCAAATATTATTTCAATATAGCCAATTCCAGTATGTGTGTACGTGTATGTGTGGTGCAAATATTATTTCAATATATCCAATTCCAGTATGTGTGTACGTGTATGTGTGGTGCAAATATTATTTCAATATAGCCAATTCCAGTATGTGTGTACGTGTATGTGTGGTGCAAATATTATTTCAATATAGCCAGTTCCAGTATGTGTGTACGTGTATGTGTGGTGCAAATATTATCTCAATATAGCCAGTTCCAGTATGTGTGTACGTGTATGTGTGGTGCAAATATTATTTCAATATATCCAATTCCAGTATGTGTGTACGTGTATGTGTGGTGCAAATATTATTTCAATATAGCCAATTCCAGTATGTGTGTACGTGTATGTGTGGTGCAAATATTATTTCAATATATCCAATTCCAGTATGTGTGTACGTGTATGTGTGGTGCAAATATTATTTCAATATATCCAATTCCAGTATGTGTGTACGTGTATGTGTGGTGCAAATATTATTTCAATATAGCCAATTCCAGTATGTGTGTACGTGTATGTGTGGTGCAAATATTATTTCAATATAGCCAATTCCAGTATGTGTGTACGTGTATGTGTGGTGCAAATATTATTTCAATATATCCAATTCCAGTATGTGTGTACGTGTATGTGTGGTGCAAATATTATTTCAATGTTATCAATTCCAGTATGTGTGTACGTGTATGTGTGGTGCAAATATTATTTCAATATAGCCAATTCCAGTATGTGTGTACGTGTATGTGTGGTGCAAATATTATTTCAATATATCCAATTCCAGTATGTGTGTACGTGTATGTGTGGTGCAAATATTATTTCAATATAGCCAATTCCAGTATGTGTGTACGTGTATGTGTGGTGCAAATATTATTTCAATATAGCCAATTCCAGTATGTGTGTACGTGTATGTGTGGTGCAAATATTATTTCAATATAGCCAATTCCAGTATGTGTGTACGTGTATGTGTGGTGCAAATATTATTTCAATATAGCCAATTCCAGTATGTGTGTACGTGTATGTGTGGTGCAAATATTATTTCAATATAGCCAATTCCAGTATGTGTGTACGTGTATGTGTGGTGCAAATATTATTTCAATATAGCCAGTTCCAGTATGTGTGTACGTGTATGTGTGGTGCAAATATTATTTCAATATAGCCAGTTCCAGTATGTGTGTACGTGTATGTGTGGTGCAAATATTATTTCAATATATCCAATTCCAGTATGTGTGTACGTGTATGTGTGGTGCAAATATTATTTCAATATAGCCAATTCCAGTATGTGTGTACGTGTATGTGTGGTGCAAATATTATTTCAATATAGCCAATTCCAGTATGTGTGTACGTGTATGTGTGGTGCAAATATTATTTCAATATAGCCAATTCCAGTATGTGTGTACGTGTATGTGTGGTGCAAATATTATTTCAATATAGCCAATTCCAGTATGTGTGTACGTGTATGTGTGGTGCAAATATTATTTCAATATATCCAATTCCAGTATGTGTGTACGTGTATGTGTGGTGCAAATATTATTTCAATATAGCCAATTCCAGTATGTGTGTACGTGTATGTGTGGTGCAAATATTATTTCAATATAGCCAATTCCAGTATGTGTGTACGTGTATGTGTGGTGCAAATATTATTTCAATATAGCCAATTCCAGTATGTGTGTACGTGTATGTGTGGTGCAAATATTATTTCAATATAGCCAATTCCAGTATGTGTGTACGTGTATGTGTGGTGCAAATATTATTTCAATATAGCCAATTCCAGTATGTGTGTACGTGTATGTGTGGTGCAAATATTATTTCAATATAGCCAATTCCAGTATGTGTGTACGTGTATGTGTGGTGCAAATATTATTTCAATATAGCCAATTCCAGTATGTGTGTACGTGTATGTGTGGTGCAAATATTATTTCAATATATCCAAATCCAGTATGTGTGTACGTGTATGTGTGGTGCAAATATTATTTCAATATAGCCAATTCCAGTATGTGTGTACGTGTATGTGTGGTGCAAATATTATTTCAATATAGCCAATTCCAGTATGTGTGTACGTGTATGTGTGGTGCAAATATTATTTCAATATAGCCAATTCCAGTATGTGTGTACGTGTATGTGTGGTGCAAATATTATTTCAATGTTATCAATTCCAGTATGTGTGTACGTGTATGTGTGGTGCAAATATTATTTCAATATAGCCAGTTCCAGTATGTGTGTACGTGTATGTGTGGTGCAAATATTATTTCAATATAGCCAATTCCAGTATGTGTGTACGTGTATGTGTGGTGCAAATATTATCTCAATATAGCCAATTCCAGTATGTGTGTACGTGTATGTGTGGTGCAAATATTATTTCAATATAGCCAATTCCAGTATGTGTGTACGTGTATGTGTGGTGCAAATATTATTTCAATATATCCAGTTCCAGTATGTGTGTACGTGTATGTGTGGTGCAAATATTATTTCAATATAGCCAATTCCAGTATGTGTGTACGTGTATGTGTGGTGCAAATATTATTTCAATATATCCAGTTCCAGTATGTGTGTACGTGTATGTGTGGTGCAAATATTATTTCAATATAGCCAGTTCCAGTATGTGTGTACGTGTATGTGTGGTGCAAATATTATTTCAATATAGCCAATTCCAGTATGTGTGTACGTGTATGTGTGGTGCAAATATTATCTCAATATAGCCAATTCCAGTATGTGTGTACGTGTATGTGTGGTGCAAATATTATTTCAATATAGCCAATTCCAGTATGTGTGTACGTGTATGTGTGGTGCAAATATTATTATCTCAATATAGCCAGTTCCAGTATGTGTGTACGTGTATGTGTGGTGCAAATATTATTTCAATATAGCCAGTTCCAGTATGCTACAAATATGCTCAATGTAGACAATTTTATATTGGCACAATTATATTTAAATGTAGACAATTTTAGTAAGGTAAAATATTATTTCAATATAGCCAATTCCAGTATATGTGTGGCATATATATTTCAATTTAGCCCATTTCAATATAGCGCGACGATATAGGTATACTTATAGCCAATTCCAGTATGTGTGTAGCACAAATATATTCCAATGTAACTTATTTCATTGCAGCAAGAAGCGGTGTCAATGTAGTCAATTCCAATATCGTTCAGCTCAATATTAATGTAGTCCATTCGAGTGTGGGACAAAGAATCAGGTATTCTAGCAGAGAGGTCGGCAAACATTCCAATAAAAAAGACCTAATAGATAGAAATATTCAGGTTGTGAAAGATTGCTAACAATTTATAAATGGGAATGGTAAATATTTGCCTCTGAGGGAATCTGATTCCATAATAACGTTGAAATATTCTTGTTTGATGCAGTTATCCTTTTTACCCTTGTATCTACAAACACAACTCATCCGTATAATATTTTATTAATAAAATACCTACAAATAAATAGCAACCTATAGAAAACTGTGAATTGATGCCATCTGTATATTTTAATATAAAACGTTCTCACACAATGATATCCTCATTAACCTACAGAGAAAATTCGGCGTCTCTCCAAAGTTATAATTAATTAACCTTTATTAATTAGAAGATGATGGATTTTAAAGATAATTAGAAAATAAAAATCAATTAACTTGAAGTCAACGTATGCCTTGATGATGAAGAGGGTAGCTTCCAGCCCAGAAGCCACAGACTTCCCAATTTCAAAATTAGGATACTTTAACTTAAGTAGTATAGTAAGGAAAGAAGAGTATTTTCCCCGAAGCTTTTGTTGTTTTTCTGCCATAACTTGAAGGCGATAAACCATTTCTGATGGAATATATTCTAAAAATATACACCCATACCTCGCTTTGCGTCGGAGTTACGTTCCAAAAAAAAAAAACACGACGCAAAGTGAAAATAAAATTTTGATGGCATGGCGCAATCAAAAACAAAGGTGTTGCCATATTTTAGGGAAAAAATTCAAAAAAAAAAATTACAAGACTCGAATCCAAAACAACGCAACTTCGAAAATCTAACGACGCACAGTGAAAATCAGTAAAAATTAAGCAGCGACGCAACTTCGAAAAAAACGCAAAACGAAACGACGCAAAGCGAGGTATTGGTGTAGTTGGCTTATTCCACAATATAAGAAGGATACATGAAGTGAGCGTTTGTTCGATAGTTCCATTCAAATTTTATAATTACTCAATTTGTTAAATCACACGTAAAATTCCAGAAATACTTACATAAAAGATGTTTATCACAGAAACACAAAAAAAAAAAAAACTGCGGAGAAACTGAACAAACTGCTCTTCACCATATTTATGACTGTCCGAACTTTACAGAAATGAGATATCAATTGTTCCCTGATCTAAAGCATTTAACTCGCTTACATCAGCCACTTTGTATATCTAAATTTTATGAACTCTGTCGAATAATATATATAAATTTGTAAATATATTCTAAAAATATAGTTGGTTTATTCCACAATATAAGAAGGATACATGAAGTGAGCGTTTGTTCGATACGTATAGCAGCGGTCAAATTCGATGACTCCACAGAGGGAGAGTATCTTCCACCTCACAGAGGCCAACAAGGTCCATTAATGGCTCACTAGCTTAATACCAGCGCTATATTTATATATTTTTTTATTAACCAATCAGGTGCGATATTGAAATATTTGCGCCTATTACAGAGGATACAAACAAAATAACAAATTAGAATTAAATATTTACAAATTTACATATATTAATCGACAGAGTTCATAAAATGTATATAGACAAAGTGGCTGATGTAAGAGAGTTAAATCATTTAGATCAGGGAACAATCGATGTCTCACTTCTGTAAAGTTCGGACAGTCATAGATAAGGTGAAGAGCAGTTTGTTCAGTTTCTCCGCAGGAACAATTTGATGTTTCTGATAGGCCTCTTTTATGTAAGTATTTCTGGAATTTTACGTGTGATCTAACAAATTGAGTAACTTTATGGAACTGTGTAGGAATTCCGTTTGAAAAAAATAGTGGGAAATATTTAACTCTTAAGAAATGCATAAACACAATAGAAATAGACAAATATTTCTATCAAGTATTTTTGGTAAAATATATCTGCAAAATGCCTCAAGGGTGTAAAGTTCAACCTGCTGACACCAACCTTCGCTCTGACATATATTTGGCATTATTTCACCCACCGGAGATTTTGATATTTCAAACCGATATGTGATTTCTCTCTCTGGAGCTTGTAAACGTTATAAATAATGCTGTTCAACATAAAAACATCCAATAGAAATAATGTTTATTGTTCCCGGAATCCAAAAATATATCATTTATACTTTTATAAGGTTGTGCCAAATGTTCGTAAACATATTATTATTTGAATATTTGAAACTATTATAGACGTGTATGATTCTTTTAAAAATTAAACAATTTCTATTGCCCTTACTGCAATGAAAAATTTAATGGGAGGGAATTTTCATAACAGATGGCTCGCTAATGCATCATAATATTATGATTTATATTTTGCAAGTGTTTACGAACTTTTGGAACAGCCTTGTAATTCTGAAACTTGACCCTCCTACTGATTGGCCACCCTTGATATAGAACATCAGAGATTAAATCATTCTTCTATAAGAATTCTGTTATAATTTTACTAAGGTTACCAATATTACCAAGGTTGTCCCAAAGTTTCGTTAACACTTACAAAATATAAATCATAATATGTTTACGAACTTTTGGGACAAACTTGGTAAAGTTATAACAGAATTCTTATAGAAGAATGATTTAATCTCTGATGTTCTATATCAAAGGTGGCCATTCAGCAGGTGGGCCAAGTTCCAGAATTACAAGGTTGTTCCAAAAGTTCGTAAACACTTGCAAAATATAAATCGTAATATGTTTACGAAATTTTGGGCAATTTTGTAAAAAAAAAAATAATTTATATTTATTAAGTATTTTGATATTTTATATATTTTTATACCTAATTAATTTAAAGAAAGTATATATATATCGTTTATTTTTATTTATATTTGTGTGTATATATTTTAAAATTTAGCCCCAGAGTTGTAAATATTTTATATGTCGTCGCGTGAAGGCATCGCGTGATCATCCAAAGCAGTTTAAAAACAATAAAAGCCCTGACGGCGTACAGCCTATTGAAATATTGGTATTTTGTATTAATTAAAATGTTTTGTTTTATTTTAGATCCAAAATATGCCTTTTAATTAATAATATATATATTGAATATAAAATATAAGAAGTACCAGTAATTAAGCTGGCCCAGCGCCATTTTAAACCTAGAGTGAAGGAATAATCTGACAGACACGCCACTTCTTTCCAATCGCCCAGAAATTCTGTTTATCCCAATCTGAAGCTAATGTTTAAAACATTTTTATTAGCGGCGGAGCTTCCAAACTTCCCGAATACATTCCCTAATTTACAGGAGTTGTTGTTGTTGTTAGAACTTTTATCGCACAGCGGCGTCGTTTGCTTGTTATTTTGTTAATTTTAGCGCCTTTGATATATACTCCTTGCTCCAATGGCAACTTTTTCTTTAAGATATCGAACATGACACTTTCTTTTATCTTTTAACACTTTAAAATTACATTTTGTTTTTAAATATAGTTTTGGAATAATATATAACACACTTCGTTATATTTTATTATTTGGGGGTCGGTGGAAGGATGGTCTAAATCGTTGGTTTTCGACCGCTACGACCCGGGTTCGATTCCCGCATTGGGCACTTTTTTATGTTTAAAAAAATGCTTCAATGGCCCCCGATTCTTGCAAAAGTCCAACCCCACTAGCGAGTGCAAGTAACCAAACGGGGCTCTGGCACATTTGCAAGTGCAAAGTCGAACTGCTTTTAACATGTGTAGACATGTGGTGCACTTACAGTAAAAGCAGTCGCCTACTTCTACCCACCATGATTATCATGGCCCGTTCCACGTGTACTAGGGAAAAGCAAAAAAATAATAATAAGAGAGGTAACGTTATTCTAATTGGTTCTTGTTTGTCTCTGTATTGGTTGGAATGGAACAAACATCGCGCTCTGTCCTCTAGCTCAATTAGCTCGATCATCTCTCTATATGTATATTGGGGAGAATAAATATTTTATACCTTTATTTTATTATTTATTTGATCAACACAACGCATAATATCAACACACAAACACAACCAACACACAACAACACAAGCATACAACACACAACACACAACAAACACAACACACAATACAACAACACAACAAACACAACACACAATACAACAACATAACAAACACAACACACAACAGACACACAACACACAACTGGGTCAGCTAGAGCCAAGTTAAAAATCTCTAATCATGACAAATGTGCTCTAAATAAATCACTGAATCAATCAATCAAATCATCTAATCAAATAAATCATTGTATCAATTAAATCACTGAATCACAACACATAACACAACACACACAACAATGAAAATACACATCATAATATAACCCTATATTTATGAATTATTGTTATGTTTTATAGCTTTGTTGTTAAATATTCCCTATCTGTAAATAATTTGTTAGTTTTAATTATAGTCTCCTAGTCATGCTGACGTCATAAATATCTTCTGCTTTATCATTGTGATCTGCCTACATCATCACTTACAATATATACGTCAACGTAGGTACCTATAAGTTGGATAACCACCCGGAGCAGTATATTGCTGCTCCCTCTCCATACATGGCCACCCCCCACTTCCCTCAACTTTACTCTGGAATCTTGGCCTTGTCATCCAACTTACAGGATATAAAGAGCAAGCATCAGCGCCTAGTACTCGAAGCTTTACTCACTAAATAACTCAGAGGAATCAATAGATCCATAGAGTTGTCCGACATATACCATAGTATACTATAAAGTTAAGTGCCAGGAGAAAATGATTTTTTATTAATCGACTACACGAGCTTTCGGGCAGTCACGCCCTTCAACTGGTAATGATACATGATGGCAATAGGCCTTAAATAGGATTCCGTTTTTAAAGAGATATTTTTACATATGAGAAAAATAATATAGGACGGCTAAAAATATAGCCGTCCTATATTATTTTTCTCATATGTAAAAATATCTCTTTAAAAACGGAATCCTATTTAAGGCCTATTGCCATCATGTATCATTACCAGTTGAAGGGCGTGACTGCCCGAAAGCTCGTGTAGTCGATTAATAAAAAATCATTTTCTCCTGGCACTTAACTTTATAGTATTTATATTCCAAGGAGAAAGTTTCTATGTTTAAATAAATACCATAGTATAATTCCTACTACCTAAATCTCCGGCTTCCCATTTTGTTATTTACTGTGATTACATAACCTCAATATAGAATTAGCATTAACCAATAATTCATTTTTTTAAAACTGTACTATGTAAATCAATTTTTTGCATATCTGTCTTATATGTCCTGCTTCGTTGTATATATATAGATTAGATTCGGAAAACTTCAGTAACGTAGTTATACCTATCGAAGGGCTGTTGAGCCGAAAACTTGTATTGTCGATATACAATATATAAAAGAAACTATGTATATAAAAGAAACTTTTCCCTCGGCGAATTGTCTTTTATTAATAACTAGCCGAATGACCCGGGCAACGCCCGGGTTTTACCCAATCAAATGCTTTTATTCAAATATTATTCGTTACAATTATAAATTGGCGCCGTGGATGTCATTCTTGTATAATATATAAATGATTTTAAAAATTGTAAAAAAAAAAAAAATCACCGGCCGGGAATCGAACCCGCCCGCCCGCGTGGCTGGCGAGCATTCTACCACTGAACCACCGATGGTTATGAGAAATGGCCATATTTGGGTATTTATTCCATTCACAAAGCAAACGGTGACAGAATTGATTAAGAATTGTTGCTTGATTATGACGCTGATAACTATTTTTCTTAATTATACCGAATGTATTATATTAATAACAAGTTCTAATTTTACAGTATCTACTAAAATCCCAGCTTATTGTCAAATCCCAAATGTTCCAACAAAGCTGTGCAGGCTCCTGCTAAGGCCCAATGGCACGGAGGTCTGACGGGCTTCTATGTGGGCTACCGGCCAGACACGGCGTCGGGAGAAGCCCCTCTGTACAAGACGGTGGAATGGTCGGGGCAGGGTCCCCTGGAAGCCCACCTCACCAATCTCCGTCGCTCCACGGGATACCGCGTGGCTGTCCAGGCCTTCAACGGCAAGGGCGCCGGACCTGCCAGCGAGGAGGTGTCCGTACGGACTTTAGAGGATGGTGCGTTATGTAGATATGTTTTTTTTCTTAAATTAATTCCAACTAGGCGTTATTTAGAACAAGCCGAGATGGTACATCGAGTTCAAGACAGAGATGGCTGGCGTCGTGTTTGGGATGTAATACGTACAGTGGGCCACAACGTTCGATCGCAAATAAAATGATTTATAAAATCTTACTTCGAACAAGAAATTTGTTGTCACATATAAACTACTCTATGGATTTCTTACCATCAGCATATGGTCCGAAGACTAATTGTTATCATAGAGAATTATCAGGTAATAAAATGAAATACATAGCAATATAACATCTATATAATACAAATTAAAACATCAAAAGGCCAATGTTTCTTTTCACAAATAAATCAAACTTCTACTACCCTTACTGCGATGAAAATATATTGGAAGAACTTGGCTCATCAGTGGTGAACCCTCCCAGCGGCTTCGTCAATATAATCTACCAGACCGCTTCTTTAGAGCTCTAATACTGTATTGGATCATTCTGCTTTTATATGTAACACTAAATGGTGGAATCTTAGAAATGTTATTTAAGCAAACTATGGACATAAGCTTTTAGGACAGTAGAATTACATATAAATATTTGCATCGAGCAATTATATTCCGAAAAAAAAATAAGGACAATTCAGTTAGGCATAAATTAAAACAAAGCAATAACGCACCATCTATATAATACAAATGAAAACACCAAAACGCGAATGTTTCTTTTCACAAATAAATCAAACTTCTACTGTCCTTACTTCGATGAAAAAAATTTGGGATAGCTTGGCTCATCTCATCCCTTCTTATCATTTTGGTGTTTTAATTTGTATAATAGAATGAAATACCTAAATATATTTCAAAATACAAATTTTAAATATAATTTGTGTAACATATTAGAAAATAAAGTGATAAAAAAGAATAGAATAAAAGAGGATGTTATCTAGGCACTCTATTGTCTAGAGTCCTTCTAGGCGATACGTGAATTGGACAATTCTCGCTCCTAGACAATTGACAATTAAAATAATTTTATTGACATATTGTCATTACATGAAAAGTGCACAGTCTGCACTATGCCTAGATGTGTAGAGGCTTTTATTTCTCCTGGCAAACTTTTGATGAGAGTAGGTTTAGAAAGCCGGAGGAAGGTTCTCGGTAAATCATATATATTACCACATTGTTCAACATTCGTACTTCTATGTGAAACGAGCTCCTGAAATTCAGATACAGGCGTCTGTGATTGAAGAATTTCGAGGCATTTAGAGCTTTGAACATCACTTCAGCTTTGTGGCTGAATCCAACAGCCAACTTGGCAGTGGAACAGAGTCTGTGTGCAGTTCCTCCCAGCGCCCCCTCTCTGGAGGTGACCTCCACGACCACCTCTTCCGTCACTGTGGCCTGGACCCAGAAAACTGCCTTCGGGAACACTGTCAAAGGTAGATCATCAACTCACTGATCCCTTAGTTTATGATGTTTCCTTGATCTACTTCTTTGGCTGTTCTAAAATAATAGATGTATACCTTGTCATGCTAGAGATTGTGATGGTCTAATTCTTGGACCGGGAATTGTGACGACTTTCCTGTCAAAGGTACATCATCACTATCAAAGATAGGATCATCAACTCACTGATCCCATAGTTTATAAATGTTTCCATGATCTACTTCTTTGGCTGTTCTAAAACATAGATGTATACCTTGTCGTGCTAGATATTGTGATGGTCTAATTATTAGACCGAAATTTGCGACGACTTTCCTGCCTGATAGTCCAACCGACATGTCCCAATCCTGTCGCAACAACCGAAAATATGTAAATATGTCATAACAGCATATATGAGAATCTGAAATTTTCAATATATTGTGGCGAAGAAATAATTTATATTTTATTATTTAATTTAATCATTTATTTATTTATTTAAAAGTTGCAAAGACACGCCATAACCACAATTAGGAAACTTGCGTGTAAATCTGAAATTATATAAAAATCAAATCATCGTAAAATTAATATAGTTAAACATTGGGAAGCCCGCAAATTACACATTCGATGTCAAATTTTGCATATAGTAATTAGATTATTCAATGAAAACATTTAACACAGAATTGTGTGTGATTACTATGAATTTGTGAAATCATCATACATGGTTCTTAGCTTACTTACTCAATATTCTCTAGCTGTAGATAGTTGTTCTTGTTTGATAATTGTCCACTGGTCGTACTGACGTCATCAATAAATACTTTCATATCTTCAGATATCCGAATACTGATTTCTACGCTACAATATTTATCCTTATATGAATGGATTATTAACTGGTCTTTCCCTAATTCAACAAAGCTGGTGCTGCACAATATCTGAAACTGTGTCCTCTACAGTAATATCATCTCGGTACATTTATTCTGTAGTAAAGGTTTGCATTTATAATTGCAGATATATATATATACAATTGTTCACAATTACTCTGTTGTACATATATATATGTAGATAGAACAACAATAAGTATGTGTAATATTATATATATTAGCTGTATATATATACTAAAAATAAAAGTGTCCAGGGGCAGGAATCGAACCCACAACCTTCTGCTTACCGGGCAGGTGCCATGTCCACTAGGCTACCCTGGACGTATTTTTCCGTTCGTAACTAATACTTAAAGTAACTTATAATACATTATAAATGTATTATTATCATACGCCTCAGTCATTTATAATGTATTATAAGTTACTTTATGTATTAGTTACGAACGGAAAAATACGTCCAGGGTAGCCTAGTGGACATGGCACCTGGGCAGAAGGTTGTGGGTTCGATTCCCGCCCCTGGACACCTTTATTTTTCCGTTCGCCATTACTCTTCATACTAAAAATGTAATATTTAACTGTAATATTTCATTGGTCTTGTAGAACGAGACACGCGTTCTCCCATGTTTTAGTGAGAAACATCCTCGATAAAGAGAAGCGAGTCACCCTTCGAAATATCGGAATAATAAAAAATATTTATAAATCCAATATATGCATATTTTCTGAATATATATATATATTATATATAATATATATATTTTTTTTCCAGGATGAAATTCATCTATAACAATAAAAGTCGTATTTCCTTTCAAAATAGACGCTAAATCTAAACACTATCTATTGACCGTCTCCGTAAACTGTTGTAGCTTTGTCACCAGCCCGAGTCCACTAGTAGGCTGAAATGGTTAATAGTTGGCGCTTAGCTTTATATCTATGTGTATTTTTTTATTGAGAACGCGATCTACGTAATCGAGAAGTTTACGTCAATACAGAGTGATAGATTGCAAGTATTCACAATTGTATGATTATAGAACGACGTTTAAACAAGTTTTACCACAAATTTTTCTTTTTTACAGAACAAAAAATCGTAATTTATTTTAAGGAGAAATATCAACTATTCCTATCCTTAGGGATGAAGTATGAAAGGATGAATTAAGAAGAGTAATAATGAATAGAAAAATAAAGTGTCCAGGGATGGGGAAATGTGCAGTAAAATTTGCTAAACGTCGTTCTATAAGCATAGCCGCATTATATTGTATTACAAATTGTATAATAACAAAAGAAGAGTAAATCTTCCGCCAAGAGATCAACACCATAGAGGTCCGTACGTCTCTTGACCTCACGGACAATACAGCAGCTACATTATTTGGTTCATTTTGTCTCCTCTCTAATTGTAAAGATGTTGCTGTATCACCTCATAAGCATAAATAAATAAATAAAGAGTAAATCTGATGTGTAAATAAATCCCTTTTCAAACAAAGACTCACTTGCACATGGGGAAAGGGAGAAAAATATTGCTGTATTGTTTTGTTGTTGTATGGCGAATCCATATAGGGAAATGGGCCCTAATAAAAGCCTTTTTGTTGTTGTTGTTTGTTGAGTAAATCTGAAGAGATAAAGTCCTGTACTTTTAAAGCTAGTAAGAATATCAGAAATATGTGTACAAAAATCTTTAAATATTTTATACTTTCTCTATAATTTTAATGACTCGATTGTTCTTGGCAGATCAGGTTATTGAATAGATATGTTGATACCTTTCTTCATCTTTATTTTGAAATCCATCAGTACACACACACACACCACACACACACTTCAGAAACAAAAATTGAAGATCAAGAAATTTCAAATAATTGTATTGTATTAGGAATAACAATCTTGATAATTTAAAAAAAATCGGTATTCGGTTTGAAAAAGCGTTAATTTATTTTATTAACTACAATAGTTATAAATTGTTTGTTTTTAAAAAGAATCAGGGGTCTTTAATAGTCTCGAATTTTCATAACATGGCGCGCTAATGCATCATAATATAATTGCTATAATAAAAAAAACTCAATTTGATATTTGCGGAAGAGCGATTGCTCGAAGCATATTATATACAGTATTTATAATTGTATTCATTTCTACTGTCCTCAGAGCTAATGTCCATAGTTCATTTAAAATACCTATTCCAAGAGTCTAACAACAGTATCACTATGAAAGGAAGACCGAAAAATACAATATAACAGCAGTATGGTAGATTAAACTGGCGAAACCGCTGGAAATGTTCACCACTAATGAGCAGGTCCCTCCCATTAATATTTCATTGCAGTAAGGGCAGTAGAAATTGTTTAATTTTTAAAAGAATCATACGTGTCTATAATAGTTTAGAATTTCCATAACAGATGGCGTGTGTGCTAATGCATCATAACTATAATAATAACATATTCATGCAAATCTTTGATATGAATAAACTCTCGTCATCTCTGTACTTGCTAAAACCAGGGCACTCTAGCCACAGGTGTCTTCAATCCTGTGTCTCTTCACCGCAGTAACAACCTTCCACTGCTCGATCGATGTCAAAAATTTCCTAAATTTTCATGGTCCATTATAAATTGAATTTTGTAGAAACTTGGACGGAAATAGAATAGAATACCACAAGGGAAAACGTTTTGAAATGTTTCATTTATCCCAGCAAATATTATATCCATTTTTAAACTTTAAAATGATTCAATTATACTGGAGATAAATGTGGTTTATAAAAATTATGATCAAGTATTGAAAGGTTGAGCCAAATCATATTTTATTGTTATGGAATCGATATAGTCTGTGTAGGAATATTTGCGAGGCTATGGGCAAAATTAGATGAGGTAGTTTTATATGCACGAATTGATCATAGAATAAATTTACACTGCATTGTATTTAAATTTTGCCTACATTGATTAAAATTAATTATGTCCAAGTATGGAATGCTCTATTTTAAATATAAATAGATTTGAGAACGACAGGATTATAAGATGATAAATTATTATTTTATTTCATATTGGTATTTTTGACAATACATCCAGATGGCACAAGAACCTACAGGACATGCAACAACTGTCCTGGTGTGGAACTAACACCTACTCACATATTCTCATGCCCAGCAATGGCCGCAGCCTTGAAGAAAATTGACATGGACCCAGAGCAGCAGCTTTACACACCCAAGATAATGGACATTGCTGCTGCTGTGATAGAGATGTATGGATACATCTGGGTCTCTTCATTGGACATGGCAACAACAACACAGTATACGCACCCAAGATAGAGGAAATTGCGACTGCTGTGATAGAGATGCCTGGAGACATCCGAGGCTCTTCATTGGACACGACAACAACAACAACACAGTATACACACCCAAGATAGAGGACATTGCGACTGCTGTGATAGAGATGAATGGAGACATCTGAGGCTCTTCTTTGGACACGACGACAACAACAACACAGTATACACACCCAAGATAGAGGACATTGCTACTGCTGTGATAGAGATGTATGGAGACATCTGAGTTTCTTCATTGGACACGACGACAACAACAAAACAGTATACACACCCAAGATAGAGGACATTGCGACTGCTGTGATAGAGATGTATGAAGACATCTGAGTTTCTTCATTGGACACGACAACAACAACAATACAGTATACACACCCAAGATAGAGGACATTGCGACTGCTGTGATAGAGATGTATGAAGACATCTGAGTTTCTTCATTGGACACGACGACAACAACAAAACAGTATACACATTCAAGATAGTGGACATTGCTACTGCTGTGATAGAGATGTATGAAGACATCTGAGTTTCTTCATTGGACACGACGACAACAACAAAACAGTATACACATTCAAGATAGAGGACATTGCGACTGCTGTGATAGAGATGTATGAAGACATCTGAGTTTCTTCATTGGACACGACGACAACAACAAAACAGTATACACATTCAAGATAGAGGACATTGCGACTGCTGTGATAGAGATGTATGAAGACATCAGAGTTTCTTCATTGGACACGACAACAACAACAATACAGTATACACATCCAAGATAGAGGACATTGCGACTGCTGTGATAGAGATGCATGGAGACATCTGAGGCTCTTCATTTGAAACGACAACAACAACATTGGTATTTTCATGAGAGGTATTCTTAATATCTGTAAAATTCGGAGGGAGTTGCCCCTAAAAGAGTTAGGTTTTTCGATCAATGTTGATAACTCCAATGAGCTTCCATTATTGTCTTGTTATCGTCTCTGGAAACTTACTTCCAACCACCCGGTAATCCACATTCAATATGTGAAACCATCACGATGCTCACCCCCTGCGTTATATTGCCGGCATCTAAACCGCCGCTCTCTGAGACAAAAATCCACAACACCTCCCTGAGGCAGAACTAATAGGCAGCGGAATGTTGCAATTACCGCAGAATTTCTATCCCAAACTTTCGGTTCAACACCTTTGAACTCCAATAAAACGAATTGATGAAACGCAATATTGCCTTTAAAACCTAATTGACGTGATGATTAAAGGCTTCGCCAATTAAATTAAGACTTTATTTGATGGCTTTTCCTTGGAGTCAGCCAGCCTTTCGGGCCGTTTAGGCTGAACTGAATCGTTATCCCGCGTCCAATAAGCCAGGCGAGAAATGGAATGTTCTAAATTGGATATAGAATCTACCTACGACCGTTAAAGCCAGGAAATCTCAAATAAATTACAATTAGGAATGTAAAATCTCTAAACATTCTTCTAATGATAATTAAATAAGACTTCACGCTATTCTATCTCAACCAATTAGAATCTGTGAATTCAAACCAATTAGAGAAAAAGTAATTTGAATGATCTAGTTACAACGTTGTATCCTGAAAGAGTTGAGTTTACAAGATGGATAATTAGCTTGATACTTTGCCTCTAATTGCCGAGAAAGAAACAAATGGAAGAAAATTTATGAAATACGTTTATAAATATATGTTCAAATTATATAATTGCTCGCTATTAAAATGATATATGTTTGAATTTTGTATAACAAGTGGGATAACTAGTCGTCTGGTAAAGAATTATTTGCGACCGTTTTAAGAAGATAGTTCAATTTATATAAGGAATAACTAAAGAGACAAAGGTCGCCTCTCCCGTCAAAACCAGACGCCATCTATTGAACGTCGCCGCAAACTAGCGGCCTCGGGTTGGTGACAAAGCGTCCACCAAGAGACCATGGTTTCGGGCTAATGGCCCTCGTCAGTCTAGGGCGGGCTTTATTCCATGAGATCCACACGGGATCTAATGGAATCTTGACAATCTGCCAAAGAGGTGTTTAGCTGGCAAAGTGGCTGGGCAAAATCTATGGCTAAAATATAGATGGAAATTTGTCCAGGAGGATAATGATCTAAAGAGACAAAGGTCGCCTCTCCCGTCAAAATAGACGTCAAAACCAGACGCCATCTATTGACAAAAAATAACGAATCAATATATTTTAATGTTCTTTTTTATCTCTCTGACTGATGTACACCTAGGTCTCCATTCTCTGTGGAAATTCTTCAACATTCAGATCGACGTGATGTCACATTATTGTACCAAAGAGGATTCCTTGAAGTCCTGAGTCAACAAGATCTTACTTATAATACAATATAATGCGGCTTATGATTGTAGAACGACATTTGAAAATTATCCCGCATGTGTTTCTTTTAAACGAAAAATCGAAATTTTTTTTAAGGATAAATAACGATTATTTCTAACCTTAGGGATGAAGTATGAAAGGATGAATTGTGAAGAGTAATGATAAACGGACACTTTATTTTTCCGTTTATCATTACTCTTCACAATTCACCCTTTCATACTTCACCCCTAAGGTTAGAAATAATCGTTATTTCTCCTTAAAATAAATTTTGATTTTTCATTCAAAAGAAACACTTGCGGGATCATTTACAAATGTCGTTCTACAAGATCCTATTTCTAAAATATATTTAATATTATTGCATTTAGGATTATATTGAATTAATATATGAATAAACAATTAATGTTATTTATTTGCTATATGATGTAAATATATCGGAATATATTTTCTTTTTCTGCACAAAGATGCAATAGCTTATCCTGAAACATTGTAACTTTATTTACTATCGTATGAATATTTTTTTTTTCAAATTGCGTGTTAAATATTTCATTCGAAACTATTATAGACGCGTATGAATTTTTTTTTAATTGAAAAATTTCTACTGTCCTTACTGCAATGGAAAAATTAATGGGAGAGTTCACCACTGATGAGCCAGGCCCACCCATTAATTTTTCCATTGCAGTAAGGGCAGTAGAAATTGTTCAATTTTCAAAAGAATCTTACGCGTCTATAATAGTTTCGAATTTTCATAACAGATGGCGCTCTAATGCATCAATAAATATTTCATTATTATCAATAAAAATCGTTGATAGTGGATATATAAATGACATGGCTATATCCAATGTGATGTACAGAGTATGTTGTCCATTACCGACGGGAGAGCGAGCCGTGGCGCCAGGCCGCGGTGCCGGGCAACCTCTCCGGCTACACGCTGGCTGACCTGGAGTGTGGCCGGGGTTACCAGCTATACGTAACGGCGCACAACTCTGTCGGCAAGTCCGAGCCCAGTGAACTGCTGAGTGCACGGACGGACGGGGCAGGTGAGTGGATCTAGCTATAGATAGGGAGGTGACCATTTGTTGTGGGGACAGAGGGTGACTTTTGGTGGTTATGGGAACTGAATATATGGGGAGCCGTTGTATGTGGTTGGTACAAGAATTTGTTACAAGAACTGTTCTATATCTGGGACAATATTTCATCCTGCTTTCAGGCTTGTTCCTTTTATTTATTATTGGTTCTAAGATAGATACAACAAACTTTTATTTCATTCTGTGGTTTAATAATAAGTTCAATATACTTTTTAGCAAGATTTAATTGTAAGAATATGATTTTATATTATATATAGGATGTGGCAAGTCGGGAAAACCATAAATGAGAGTACAGCAAGTTGCGAGCCCACTGTGTATAATATTAAAATAGCCAACAATACATGTTAATATGTTTTAAAAAGCTAAAAACCTTTCCCTTTGCAATCACTATACAGAGATGAAATTAAATAATTAAAAAGGTTTCCAAAGATGAGTTCCTTTTTATTTTATTAAAACATTCTCAATTTTTAGGCATCTCTGTTCTTCTATAGGAAAACATATAAATTTAATAAAACGCAGTCTGATGCCAAACTATGGAAACCTTTTTAATTGATTAATTAATGAACAGGAGACTTAAATCACTTGACAGAGATGAAATAAATAAGGTGTTATCACATACACCCATCAGCCGCATTGTATTAATAAATATACTTTTTATAATAAAAATGAAAACACCTAAAACGCGAATGTTTCTTTTCACAAATAAATTACACTTCTACTGTCCTTACTGCGATGAAAAAATATTGGGAGAGCTTGACTCATCAGTGGTGAACCCTCCCAGCGGTTTCGCCAATTTAATCTACCAGTCCGCTTCTTCAGAGCTCTAATACTGTATTGGATTATTCTGCTTTTATATGTTACACTGAAGGGTGGAATCTTAAAATGGTATTCAACTAAACTATGTACATAAGCTTATAGGACAGTATAATTATATTTAAATACTTATTATAAGTTAGGTAATCATCATCTGGAGCATTAAATCATAAAAAGTACAAAATCGTGAAGCGAAGAGCTTCTTGTAAGGTTTTTTATTTAATCGAGCTTTCGGGTATCTCTGCCCTTTAAATTTCTGTTTGATGAGAAGGACAGAGCCAATATCCAATTATTTGTTTAGGCAGGTACGATAAGTTAACCCCCCACACTGATAAAACAGTGTTTACCTTACAACCCTGAACACTCGGATTTTCCTGGAAAATCTCTTAAAGATTTCTTGAAAAAGCCATGGCCCACCTGTGCTGTGTGAGCCGAAGAGCTTGAATTGACTTGTTCCATATGTAAATACCTGTTTTCTTTCCTCTTTTCGTTCTCCACTTCTCCCATCCATATTTCCTTTTTTTATGTTTTTTTCTTCTTATAATCTGTATATATTTACCATATGTATATAATCTTTCTCCATTTTTTATTTCCCACTTTCATAGGTTTCTCCGTCTTGTAACCCCAAGGAGAATACTCTGTAAGACCTGTGTGTCTTAATAAAGGCTTTTGTGTGTGTGTGTATCTCTGCCCTTCTACAGGAGTAAGAATGAATAATTGAATAATAAAAATGTTCACTTCTGTAGAAGGAGAGAAATGCACGAAATCTCGGATGAATAAAAACCTTACGAGAAACTCTTCGCCTCACGATTTTGTACTTTTGATAACATACAAGGGTCACTTCAAAAGTTTTTTCAATCAATATTAAATAATTAAAAAATAAATTATGCCATTAAAATCTCTACATGCAATTTCTACCTAACATAAATAATTTTAAGATTACAAAATATTTTCTCACAATGAATTTCTTTTTTTTTTTTTTCAAGTGATGCTTTCAAGTGATAATCGCTCTTCAATTTAATCGTGAATAGAGATTTATATTTAATTAAAAAGGCATATATTGGATCAAAATATCATTTATTTTGATCTAATATATGCTTTTTAATTAAAGATTTATCTATGGATTGCTCTATTTTCAAAAAGATATTTATATGAAATGGAGAAGTATAAAATCTTATTTTACAAGAAATAAACTCATTGTGAGAAAATATTTTGTAATTTTAAAAGTTTTCACAATTTTATCATGAATAAGCATTTTTATAAAATATAACAACAATGACTGATAGAGGGATTGTTTACTGTGCAGCAACGGTAATTTCTAAACATTGCATCATACACAATGGAATTGACTATAGAAAGTTGACGCGCCATGATCTTTTTTGATGTATTGCTTCTCTCTAAACAAATTGAGACGTGCTTTGTGGGTATTTCGTTATTCTACGTGCATGTAATGTCTAACTGACCACCGACTGACACAACTAACGCCATGTCTGCAGCCCCGTTGTCTCCGGGCCAGGCGGAGTTTGTGAGGACCGGGATGCGAAACGCCACGCTGCAGCTATCGGCCTGGAGGTCCGGTGGCTGTGGAGTGAGCGGGTTCGCCGTGCGGGTGCGGACGGGAGGCGGGGCGTGGAGACCGGTAGCCGTTCCCAGCCCTCACAACGGCTCCTTGCAGCTCACCGGCCTCTCACCCGGCACCTGGGTGGACCTCCACGTCACGGCCCGCTCCCCCGCCGGGGACACCGAGGCTACCTACCACTTCCAGACCCTCAACCACTCCGCCCCTCTCCGAGGTGAGAACACTCATTCGCCTACTCTGACATCTTCAATCGATCCTCTAAGCATATTTTCTTTTACCTATTTTCTATATCCACACAACAAAACAGAAAATTTTAGTTTTAGGTTTCGATGTCAGGTAGAGGAGTATATGTGGATCACATGTTGAGAGCATACAGACTCTGGGTCCTGAATACCTCTTCATATGAGATCCCCATATGCTCCTCTAGGCCCCGGGTAGTTAGCGCTCTGCGCTCCAGGAACCTGAGTTATAAATATTTCTCTCTCCTCATAGGCACTGTATAGTCCAACTCACATTGAGGCTGCCATGCAGGGAATGAAGTCCGCGGAGCCCGCAACAGCGAGGACTCTGCGCCCAGGACTCCGCGAGGATCCTCCCTGGGCGATCTGGAGATCCTGGTCCCCGTAGCTGTGTCGGCGGCCGTGGTGTGTGTTGTCGTGGCCGTGGGCTGCGTGCTGTGTGCCCGGGAGCTGCGCTGTCTCTCGTCCTCCCAGCCAGGTACTGACGTCGCACAACACTGGGCGGGGTACAACACTGCTGTGGTCGGTGCAGGAGCTGGCAGGCATCTCGACCGCAAGCAATCGCGGGACATCGTCATGAAGGAACTCTCAGGGGAGCAGGGTGTGGAGGAGAATCCCCGCGGAGGGTACCATACGTCGATCTACAGTCCTCGAGGTACAGTCCTGTAGTGTGTAGCCCTCGGCATGCTGCGACCTCAGAGAGCTCTTCTCTCTTTGTACTTAATGTAGGGACGGGTTAATAGGTGTTGATCTAAATATTGAATAGTTTGAAGTTACTTATCATTTTTCTACAAACCATACTAAACCCAAAGCTACTTAGAAAGATTAGTTCATCGGTGGCGAACTTTCTCTGCAGTTTCACCATTTCAATCTTCACATCGCTATTATAGTATTGGCTAACTCTGGTCAAATACAGACCAACATTTTAAGATTAAAAATAGTACAAAAGTGAAATTATACTGCGATCAGGTGCATAAATTAAGAAATAAAGGCATTTTCTGATATAGTGCAACTAACATCAGTATCTTTTAGTTGCACAATCCGGAGATGTCTTTTTTCTTAATTTTAAGATTTTTTGTTCTATGTTTGCGCCCGATCTAACAACTTATGGAAAATGAAAATTTCAAAGAGTAATATTTGAGCTTTTATCTTCTTTTGAGAGAGACCACATATAAAAGCTCTTCGGTCTTTAAGATAAATAATGACAAACGTGGAGCATTTAAACAATGGGAAGAGCTTCAGTATTGTACATTCTCTTGAGGTGTCCAACCGTTATGTCGCCAAGTGTCACAACAATAATGCGCTCCGCCAATGTTCAACTTGACGTCTACTTTGTGAGTGTGTCACAACCCACGGGGTTTGAGGAAATCAATGTACCTAGACACCAATGGAATCTCAGACCCTGGCAACTGGTGCCTGCTTACATTTGGTCAAATGGCTCTATAAAATCTCATCTTCAAATTCTTCACCTTAACCCGCGCGTCGATCAGTCCTAAAGTTCATTCAGATTGGAATATTAAGGTGACATAATGCACACACCCAATATATGTAAAATAAAAAAATGTCTCTTTAAAATATATTTCATAGATTCAATGACTCTGTTAAATCGACCACCAGAGGTCGCCGTTTTCCCTATAAAAACTCATTGTTGTTGTTTCCCGTTGGCTGGCTCAAATATTTTGTACATTATGTAAATAAGTTTTCATTTTTTGGATTCTTACGCCTTAAGCCAGGCATTACCTTTCTCAAGTTATGTTTTCTATATTTCTTTAGCTCAATTAAAGCTATTTTTTATAACTAATTTTATTTAATTTTTTCCACGACTGCATTACCGATACCATTTAGTTCTAAAAAGTACCAGCAAATAATTACCATAGCATAATCATCGGGATGATCAAGGGTTAACAGAAATTTCCATTATATATAACATATATATTCACAAATATCATTCGAATTCTCTCAAAAAAGAGAACATATAGTGTTTTGACCTAAATTTGAATCCTGTTTGGATGATCTTAGAGTGCTAATTATATTTTATGGCGAGAAACACAAAGATATCATCACCCAGTGTATGATGGACGAAGAATTCAACCGATTGAATAATATTATTACTCATTGAACTCTTAATAGCGCGTGGTCCGATATTGATGTCAGGAAACTTATTTCTCAATAGTGATATAGGAATAAAATCCAAAGAAAAAAACTTTAAAGACAACTACAAAGAACCATAGAAGCATATGTCGCCGCTCCCGTCAAAATAAACGTCAAAACCTGACGCCATCTATTGACCTTCGCCTCAAACTAACGGCCTCGGGTCGGTGACAAAGCCACAACACCAGCTTTGGCAAACTGAGAAGCGTACCTAGAGACCATGGTTTCGGGCTAATGGCCTTCGTCAGCCTAGTTTGCGCCGCTAGTTTGCGACGACGGTCAATAGATGGCGCCAGGTTTTGACGTTTATTTTGACGGGAGAGGCGCCCTATGCTTCTATGGATCAATTTCCTCCCGGTAAATTTTCCATCTATAACTACAAAGAAGTTTTAAAGGAATGAAAAGTGTCTGAAAATCCAATACAATCAACTTAAAAGAAATTCTTAAGAAGAGTGTAGACATTGTAAAGAAAAATCAAAACATTCAGGTCTGAGAGATCTAACAATAAGGTTTTAGAAGGTAAAAGAATCGTGATCCAGTTTTAAAGTATATTTTAATAGATCCTCTCTAAAATAAGATTTAAAGTAAATACTGTGAGCGTTACTTATTTTCAAAAAATTCTAAGGGAAACACCAAGAAGTTTTTAAGTAAATTTTAAAAGAACCCAATTACTTTTAAAGTAAATTCTAAATAAAACAACTAGTTTGAAGGTGAATTCTATGATAACCCGACTCTCTTCTCTGATTTGAAAGTAAAAAATTCTAAGTTAATCCAATTATATTTGAAGAAAATTCTAAGCGAACTAGCTTTATAGTCAATATTATAAAGCGAATCCCCCCCCCCCCCCAACTTACTTTGAAAATAAATATTAAGACAACCCAACTAGCTTTATATTAAAAGAACCCGACAGGTTTTGAGAGAAAGTCTAAAAATAACCCAGTAGTAATGAGGGAAGGTCTAAAAGAACATCAATAGTTTTGATAGAAAGTCTGAAAGAACATTATTAGTTTTGAGGGAAAGTCTAAAAGAACCCGACAAGCTTTGAGAGAAAGTCTAAAAGAACCAGACAAGTTTTAAGGGAAAGTCTAAAAGAACCCGACAAGTTTTGAGGGAAAGTCTAAAAGAACCCCACTAGTTTTGAGGGAAAGTCTGAAAGAACCCGACTAGTTTTGAGGGAAAGTCTAAAAGAACCCCACTAGTTTTGAGGGAAAGTCTAAAAGAACCCGACAAGTTTTGAGGGAAAGTCTAAAAGAACATCAGTAGTTTTGAGAGAAAGTCTGAAATAACCCCAGTAGTTTTGAGGGAAAGTCTAAAAGAACCCGACAAGTTTTGAGGGAAATTCTAAAAGAACCCGACAAGTTTTGAGGGAAAGTCTAAAAGAACCCCACTAGTTTTGAGGGAAAGTCTGAAAGAACCCGACTAGTTTTGAGGGAAAGTCTAAAAGAACCCCACTAGTTTTGAGGGAAAGTCTAAAAGAACCCGACAATTTTTGAGGGAAAGTCTAAAAGAACATCAGTAGTTTTGAGAGAAAGTCTGAAATAACCCCAGTAGTTTTGAGGGAAAGTCTAAAAGAACCCGACAAGTTTTGAGGGAAAGTCTAAAAGAACCTCAGTAGTTTTGAGGGAAAGTCTAAAAGAATCCCACTAGTTTTGAGGGAAAGTCTAAAAGAACATCAGTAGTTTTGAGTGAAAGTCTAAAAGAACCCGACTAGTTCTGAAGGAAAGTCTAAAAGAACCCGACTAGTTTTGAGGGAAAGTCTAAAAACCCACTAGTTTAGAGGGAAGTCTAAAAACCCACTAGTTTTCAGGGAAGTCTAAAACCCACTAGTTTTGAGGGAAAGTCTAAAAACCCACTAGTTTTGAGGGAAAGTCTAAAAACCCACTAGTTTTGAAGGAAAGTCTAAAAACCCACTAGTTTTGAGGGAAAGTCTAAAAACCCACTAGTTTTGAGGGAAGTCTAAAAGAACCCGACTAGTTTAGTGGGAAAGTCTGAAAGAATCCCACTAGTTTGAGGGAAGTCTAAAAACCCACTAGTTTTAAATGAAATCTAAGAGAGCCACCAGTTGGAGGAGAAAGTTGCCAACAAGTTGAAAAGAAGGGAGAAGTCTATCAGAGCTACCAGTTGAAGGATTCATCCAGATATCAATCATGCAAGAATCCGGCAGTGTTTACACAGCTTGCCTGCTCTAAAATTAAAAACAAATAAGGCACACACACAGAGCCTAATCAAAAGAGATATTTATATAGACGTTTGTGTCCCCCGAGGCGGCGGTAGAGCTTCTTTTGATTCTCCCCAGGTCGATGTCAACACGGGGCTATCGATCTTGGAGTTCGATATTTCTACAGACGCCTGTTTCTCTTACGGCGGATTTATTGACGTTTTTTTTATTCTCGGAGCCGGTCCTATACCGTTCGGGGACTTGCGCATCCTCGAGTGGAAGTCTATGTAGACACATCTACGCCGTACATTCTGATAAATTGGCTTCGAGTCTCTTCATCTGTATAAATATTGCTGTCGAATCTCTCTTTTTGGAACAATCATATATTCCTTCTATATAATTTTCCATGTGTGGCATTATGATAAAAAATAAATATTTTCTTAATTGATAATGATATGGTAGTTTAAATATTTTAAAGAACTCTCAGAGGAATACTGTTTACTACCACTTTCAGACCGTCCCTTTCTCTGGTTTGATGACATTCAAATAGAAAATAAATTTAGGCAAAATCTAAGTCTTCCTATCTTAATATTCGAATGTACGAAACTAGCGAAGATTGAAAGAAACTAAGAATAGCTATATAATTATTTAAGAGACTTTTAAAATTCTATATTTATTAACAGAGAAAAATTCCATTCAGTTAGGGTGAAGCTGAGTAGAGATTAATAAATTCCAAGTAGATGGAGCTATAATGAAACGCCACGCACAGCTTTGTTAATCTTATTTTGATTTATCACGACTTATTTAATGGACCACCTCACAGATGCAAACAGGTGTCACACCACAGTGATCGACAGCCTTCTACTCGGATAGTACTCGGGGATCACACCAAAGAGATCAAATAGAATATGGTGGGGCTGCTTCCTTAGCTAAAACCACTGCCAGAGCTGACCGCTACAGGGCACGTCTCCAGGTGGCGGATAGGGGAATGACTTTCAGATATTAAGGCCATCTGTGAAACAAGCAGAATAACTCTGACGAATAAGCAGTCGCGGACTAACAGCAGCATTGTTAGAAGAAGAGAAAGATCTCTTTAAAAATCCTGAGTTCAACTGACCTGGTTGATAAACCTCAGCAAAGGCCTTCTCCATGGATACAGAGGAGCTGCGACTGTACTCATGTTAGAATTAGCAGCTAAGGTGACTGATTCCATGTTAGGAACGGCCTAAAAATATAAAGTCAGACTTTCACCAGCCTGGATTATAGTATCATGATCAACGAAATCTGCACACCAATACCCCATTTCATGAGATCACTCATGGAATTCGTGTAATATTTACACAAGGGGATAAGAAACAACAATATGTCACAGTTAGGTCCGTTCGACACTTTCTTTAAAGGTGGGTAATCCTTTTCGCGCCCGCTGTGGTGATGGATCAATGAAGAATTTTTCCTTCCCCGGCCTGATCCCAACACATCATCCTCCTCTCACGAATCAAAAAATATTTGCGTTCTCAGCCCAAGATGAGAACGTCAGTTTATACTTTCACCGGAAACAAATTTCTCTATATAAAATGTTGTATATAATGTAAAATGTAGAACACAGCACCTGAAGCCTTAAGGTCTTCTCGGTGATCTTCAGTTCGTCCTTCCTCATCTACCCAGCATCTCTACCAAATATCACGTAGAAAATTAGGAAAGACAAACTTCAGAATGATACGTCAATTTATTTAAGGCAAAAACAAAATCAACATTTATATAAGATAAACAATGAAGGGAGTTTCCAGAGTAACAAAAAAATAATAAATACAAATATAAAAATTAATAATTTATAGATTCAAATTTTGAAAATAGAGCAATCCATAAATAAATATTTAAATAAAAAGGCATATATTGGATCAAAATATCATTTATTTTTACCAATATTTCAGTTGGTTGAACGCCAACCTTTATCAAGGTATTATAACATTTTAAAGTGTGCAGTAGCAAACTCAGCGCCACATAACGTCAATAGAATTAATTTTTAAAATATTTTGCCTATATTCAATGGGGATAAAAAAATTGATATATAAATTTATATTATGGACAAAATAAATTTTATAAAATAAGGGTGTGAATATTTTGAATATTAACAATAACGCCTATTTTATATTTACAAGTATTTGTATTATGTGTGAAAATATTTTAATAGATTTAAATATAATAAATACTTTGTTACAATAAGACCGTGTAAGGATGCGGTAAAAATGACAGAAAACACATTCAATATCATTTCAAAAATCTTGTCAAATTATATTGACAAATATTTGCATTTTTTTAATCTTATCTCGGGTGTAAGTGGGAAGGATTTTGTTATCGTTTGATAGTGAACCAATCTCTCCCGCCTTCTCATTGGACGAATGTGGCCATGTTTGTATATATAAGGGGGCTATGGTATTGCGAGTGGAGTCGAGAGGAGTGCGGTGGATTATCGTGTGGAGACGCTTAAAGTGTTCTCTGCGTGCTTTATCCGTGTCTGGCTATCTCCTCACCTACCTGTGTAACCCCGGTCCGATCCCTACCAACGCAACAATAAAGATAAGTATTGTGTGTGTGTGTGTGTGTTTTTATTTTATTTTATTTAACAAATTGTGAGTTATTATTTACTTTTTTTGTGTTGTACTCTTGAGTGTACGTTCTTTGTGCCTTTAGTTACTATTACTGTAGGCCCTAGTAATTCGCAACTTTTTGTGTAAACCCGTAAATAGTAAATTTTGTCAATCTAAAATCTGAAGGTAAGATGAATACTTAGGATTTGGGCATAACTAAAGTGAGACAGAACCCGTTAGTATCAAACCTCGATCCAGGGAGTGACATTATTATTATTATTTAACAGTTGGGAGAGACACGCCATATCCACAATTTGGATAATTGCGTGTATATTTTAAATTATATACAATTAATACAATTGAACATTGGAAATCATTAAAATTAAACGTTCAATGTCAAATTTTACATATAGCAATTATAAGTAGTAGCTTGAAATATGTACAGTCAACGCTTTCGCCTCAAAATATACATCCTGCAGAATCTATTAAACTTGATGTATTGGTCTTTATTGCAAGCAGCTTGTTTTGTATTAGTCAGGTAAAGTTGGTTTTCTTCCCTTAGATCAGAAGTTAATGGACAGTCTATCAGAAGATGTTCAGGGGTTTGTTGTTCGTTTCCACAAGTGCATGCAGGTGAACCAATTTTGCCAATTCTAAACAAATATGTGTTGAAGTCACCATGTCCAGTAAAATATTGAACGTTATAGAAGTTGGGTTGAAAAGAGTTAGGAATTCTTGAAGTATCAAAGAATCCCTTGAAATTATCATTGGCACCTCCATAGTATTCCTCAATTTTCTGGTTTATAAAATTAGATATCATTTTTCTTTTAGTTGGATCTGATGTTTTGTATCCAATATTCATTTTTAGTATATTTGTTTCAATAAAATCCGTGAGCTTTGGTGTTCTAGCAACAATATGAGTACAGTTTGAAGATGTTGAATTATAAACCTGTGTACTGTGCTTCAAAATTTTGTACTGCAGAGAGTTTAATTTATCTTTGACTTTTTTGGGTATAAAGTTGTACCAGATCGTGGAACCATAAGTTAGTGAACTTCGAAACAGTGTCTTATAGAGTTCTATTCTTCTTTTACTGTCCAGTCCCCATGCTTTCCCGGTTAATCCAATTAGGTATCCACTAGCTCTATTTGTCTTAGTAATAATCTCATCAATATGGGGCACAAAATCCAATTTGTTTTTATTTCTATGCTTTTTAAAAGTTATTCCCATAATCTTCAGTTTTTCTACCCGATTGGCAGTGATAGTGTTAGGAATTTTTGCAGCTATTTTGCTATTAAACAAGTATAAGATTTTCGTTTTCTCTTCAGATACGGTCAACTTATTGTTCCCACACCAGTCTAATATTCTCTCCATGACCTTTCCTGTTGTATTCCGAAGTTCTGTCAAGTTGTTTCCCCAACATATCACAGTTAAATCATCCGCATAAGCAATGATTTCACTGTTTGATTCTGAATAGTTATTCAATAAATCGTTTAGAATAATATTCCATATTGTAGGGGATATAGGCCCACCCTGTGGACATCCCTTGCTTAATTTTTTGTGGGTTTCATTTGATGAGTATCTAAATCTCACTCTTCAATTATTAAGAAAAGACCGTAGTAGTTTTATTATTGAAGCTTGAACGTTGTCCTCATCTAGTCTTTTCAGCACCATCGGCCACCATGCATTGTCGAACGCTCCATGATAATGACGCCGTATACACCAGTTTAGTAGTTGACACCTCCACTGGGGTCCTTTATAGATACTTCAATATTTTATTGATTCATCTTGTCGTACTGAACCGTTTTACATCATTTTTCAACGAATACTTTACCTAAAAAGAATATTTTATTTAAATGAAGAAAGATAATTAGCTGAAATATTCTTTGAAAATTATTAATGGAGGCCACCACACAAACACACGCACATATTTTGCGCTTTGTGTTTTCAGTAAAATATCAGTTTAACATTTCTTTTATATATATTTTGTTATTTTTATTTATTTTTATACGAAAAATCTTTTTACACAGAGTACAAATAATTTTAAATATAAAATAGGCGTTATTGTTAATTTTCGAAATATTCACACCTATATTCCCCTAAATATATTTTGTCCATAATATAAATTATATATCATTTTTTTCTCCCCATTGAATATAATAAAATATTTTTAAAACTTAATGCTGTTGACGTTATGTGGCGCTGAGTTTTGTTGTTGACACACTTTAAAATGTTATAACACCTTGATAAAGGTTGGCGTTCAGCCAACTGAAATATTAGTAAAATAAATGATATTTTGATCCAATATATGTCATTTTAATTAAACACACACATATGTCGAAGGTTGAATTAGTTTTCATTCGATATTGGACAGATCTCATGGCTCTATATTGGAACAAATTATTTAGACGCTGATGGTTTCATAATGGAATATGGATGTTGAAGCTCATTAGGGAATTTTCCGAGCGGTTTTGCCGGTTTAGTCCACCAGACAGCTACAGATATTGAGCTGGCTATTTTGTTTATCTGCATTGGAAAGATTGTTTAGTCCGGTTTAGTCCACCAGACAGCTACAGATATTGAGCTGGCTATTTTGTTTATCTGCATTGGAAAGACTGGTATTTATGATTTCGGGTCAATGAAGCTACTTAATCAACAACAGTGAGTTGGTGAGCTCCAGTGGAGAGATAAAAACTTGTAGAAACCGCCGGGAAGACTGATGCTTCCTGTTCCCAATACTTTTTTTTTTAAATCTCCGTCCAGTAATTGGCGATTTTCCTCTCCGAGAATGATTCAAAAAATCAGAACAAAATCAGCTTTTCTAGCACATTAAATATACATATGGAATTATATTTAAGAAATTGGTATATGACCAAAAACGCTGTACACACGTGGGTGATATAAAGTTTAAAAAAAAACTTACATTAAGTCACATAGTATATTCAGGAATTCCCAAAATGTAAAATGTCATATACAAAGACTCTATAAAAACACATTTTCTATAAGAGATTACCAATCTTAAATAAATATTGTTGCACAAGTATAACAGAGAGTCACTGAAGGAATGTAATCTCCCATAATAACAACACATTAAAACAATACGTGGCCAAGTCCGATAATCTCTCGGATGTCGTCTGCTAGGAGTATCATCCAATTAGCTACCGCCGCGGTGGTGACCAATCAAATTAGGACTGTTGTCGACTTCCCGCCAGGTGACCTCGGGTCTATTGTTTCAGCGCCCGCGGAGTATCTATCTGGTAGAGCTGCTTTCTTCACGGTGACATCTCTCTCTCTCTGTTCTCTATATATTCTCTCTAACCTAGAGCCTGTTCTGTAAATATGTTCAGGCTTATAACACGGTCTATAGATATATTCTAACCTGGAACATGCTCTATAAAAAGATTTTGATTCTACCCCGATATTCCGTTCTATAGATATATTCTAACCAGGGAACTGATAGATTCTACCCCGATATCCCGTTCTATAGATATATTCTAACCCGGAACACGATCTATAAAAAGATTTTGATTCTACCCCGATATTCCGTTCTATAGATATATTCTAACCTGGGAACTGATAGATTCTGCCCCGATATCCCGTTCTATAGATATATTCTAACCTGGAACATGCTCTATAAAAAGATTTTGATTCTACCCCGATATTCCGTTCTATAGATATATTCTAACCAGGGAACTGATAGATTCGACTCTTAGTTCCCGTTCTATAGAAGCGCCGTTTGACTCTCCAGACACATCTTAAGCCGGGAAATGGAGGCAGCCCTCAATTACCCGCTACGCGCCCATCAATAACCGGGGGCCATTGTTCCTCCAGAAAAAAGCACAAGAAGGAAGAAAAAGCTGCAGTGAACCGGAAGTCGTCGGTCGATAACGTAATGGGCGGACTTCCGGCCGCGAAGCTCGACAAAAGCTTTCTCCAGGGAAGACAATGGAGGCTTTTAATTGGCTCTCCGGGGAGCTTCCACAGGTTGGCCTAATTGGTCTCAACTTCTTTCCTTGATTTGCATACTGAGGGAATTACTGGAGCGCCAATTAAATGTCAAACCTCTTTGAATAAATTCCCAACCCCAATATTTCCTCTTTGTTTGAACCAAATCTATCAACACGCCAAGTGTGTATCGATAAGTTAACACGTTAGTTTCAATAGCAGTTTTCAAATCAAAATGTTATTTGCGAATTATGCTCGAGGAACAATGCTAGAAGTAAAAATAGTTGACGAGCTTTCTATTTACACCAAGGACGCCTATGTAACTTATTTTTTTAATATACATTTACCTTGAATTCTTCAATATAGGCTAATGAGGACTTCTTCTCAATATAGATTGCTGTCTCTCTTTACCTTGAGAGAACACCTAGTGTTTTAGTCCAGCTACTTGACCAGCTCCGCAACTCCAAGGAAGAGGCTCTAAGGACGACTGCCAAACGTCCAAAAACTTATCCAGAAACTCATTTTTTATTGAAAAACACGCTCAATTTATACATTAAAGAAATTTACAAACTAATTTATACATTAGAAGAAATTTACATACTTTTTTCTCTTAGTTTTTAAGTTACAAATATATTTACATGAAAATAAAGTTGACTACTCTAGTAGTCGTAAAATAGGCGGTATATAAGTATAACAGCCTGATACAATACTAAAGCGGGTTTACAGATTAAATTGGTGAAACTGCTGGAAGGGTTTACCACTACTGAACCAGACTCTTGCATATTTTCTCAACCCAGTAAGTTCATTCAAAATTATTTTATATGAAAATTAAATATTACGATGCATTAGCGCGCCATCTGTTATGAAAATTCAAAACTATTATAGACGCGTATGATTCTTTTAAAAATTAAACAGTTTCTACCGCTCTTACTACAGACCTTCCCATTAATTTTTCCATTGCAGTAAAGGCAGTAAATATTATTTTATTTTTAAAAGAATCATACGCGTCTATAATAGTTTCGAAAATTAAATACCACTCGTTAATTTAACCTTATATTATTCATCTGGTTATATCTATTTGCAGTAGCTCTGTCAGAATTAAACTCTATACTAAGCATTTGGGTTAAATTATTAAGTATTTTATTAAATTTTTAACAGTTTATTTATTTTCTCAAGCTAGTTTCTCTTCAATTAATCCTTCTAGCTCTCTAGTAGCATGAATGTAATTGTATAGGTAACATTAATGGTAACAATACAGTCAACCTTCTGGTTAGCATAAGGCGAAATAGCTCAGCTGTGAAATCTTTAGACTTAGAATCTGGTGTCTGGTTCTAATCTGCTTTTCGCCATCTTTTTATATTCTAAGATTCCAAACTGCGGGATTTCTTTGAAAAACAATCTGGTGAGCATGTCGAGGGTGACATGTCTACAATCCTGTATCACAATATACAGTGTACACCATACAGTGACTACCTTATAAACTATCTTGTGACACTGTTGTACACTACCTGTACTGCTCCCCCCGTGTGTCCTGTGTCTCCTGCCTGGTCGGTCATCTGTGCGGACCCTCCATGTTGTAGATCCTTGCTGCTTCTCCTTAGAAACTGTGGCCCAGCTAGCTTGTGTCCCTACCCCCTCTTATGGTGACACACAACCTTTTTATCTCTCTTTAGATCTTCTCTATGTATGTATCCCTTTGGTGTGATTTTTGGAATGAATTTATCCCCATCTGTGTGTATCGTCCCTATCTATTCTTGTTACTTGAGAAACCTGTGGACGCACCCGGCCCTGAGACAAAGTCCTTGTTGATCTAAAAACTCCAATCTAGTTCTAGGTAGTCCCAATAAACTGAAGTCCCAGTATAGCGGCGTTTGTTACGCTGGTGTTTATAGTCCGGCTAGTGGCCATTGAATTATTCCTTCTTCCTACTCTCAAATCTTGGCTCTCTCTTGACCATCTACTAAACAAACAGAAATGTCATCGAGGTATAATGGCCTGTTCATTATTATTATAATATTTTATTAGTTTAATCAATTTAATTATTTCTCTTTGAACTATATTAGATGTTTCATTGTCAACAGTTATATATAGTTACCTGGGAAATTGTGTTGGGAAGCATCGTTTAAAGGCGCAAGTAAATTTTTGTCGGTGAATTTTTGTAAGCATAGATTCCTTAAACTATTTATTCAAAATTCTTTTGAGTTTTGTTGTTTATAGAGACGGTTCTGATGTAGACCGCAATAGTCGCCACGACAATTCTAGAGCCATTCTCAAATACCCTGAAAATGTTTATAGATTTACGGGATCCTGAATTTTTTTCAATAGAAGCTCTGGCCCCTGGTGTTGGATTATGCAATGATGAATGAAAATGTCATTCTGACGTTCTTTGTCAATTCTCTCTACTTCCAACACGACGTCTAGTTACTCCAAATACCAAGGTCTGCATAGTCTGAACTATTATTTTAAAATAATAATTAGATATATGCACATCTATGAACGATGAATATATAATGGCACCTCTGCCAACGCTGTAAAATCACCAGCGGGTCCCCAGGCGACCTGACGCATTTCAAGATCAACGAAGAAAACGTAGATCACGTGCTTCGCCACTGAGGAGATGGCGTAGTCCTCGATGGCATTAGAGCTCGATACTTATATTACGATGCACTATCGCGCCATCTTTTATGAAAATTAGAAACTATTTTAGACTATATCACTATAAAAGGAAGATCGAAAAATGCAATATAACAACGGTATGGTAGATTAAACTAGCGATACCGCTGGGAGGGTTCACCACTAATAAGCCAGGCCCTCTCATCAATTTTCCATTGCAGTAAGGGCATTAGAAATTGTTTTATTTCAAAAAGAATATTACGCGTCTAAAATAGTTTCTAATTTTCTTAAGAGCTCGATATATTATCTCCATAGTTGAAGAGAGATAGTAACAGCTAGGTAACCAGCCCGAGCTCCTGAGTCATCCTATCCTTGTCGATGGTAGGAGGTGTAGAAAGGTCAGGACTTGCCGGGTGCGTCCACTGAATAAAGAAGACCGCATGTCCCACCCTCTGTGTCCCCCAGCCTCCGAGGAACCAGTCCACTCCTATGCCTCGCCGTACGATATGCTGCCTTCCACCCCTCCTCGCATGCGCACGCTTACCCGCAGAGTGCAAGACGTGCGTCCCAACAACATTTACACCCCGCAGGTACTAAGCCACCTCGGTGGTAGATAGCTACTGTCTTGTTCCGCATAGCTGCGCTGTCTCTCGCATTAATGTCAGCTTGATCTCAAGTTGCTAACCAAGAATTCAATCGTGAGATAATAATACGCCGGTAGAGTAATCATTTTACAGTATCCGAAGAAATACTTCAGCGTATGAGAGTTACCTGTCTTGATTTTGATCGATATTTTGACAAGGTATTTGAATATCTTCGTATTTTGAAGCCTTGTTAGCAAGAGCTTGATCTTAAGTCGCCAGGAACCAACCAAGAATTCAATCGTGAGGAAACAATACGCCGGTAGAGTAATCATTTCACAGTATCCGAGGAAATACTTCACCGTATGAGAGTTACCTGTGTTTATTTTGATCGATATTCTGGCAAGGTATTTGAATATCTTCGTATTTTGAAGCTGTGTCAGTAAGAGCTTGATCTTAAGTCGCCAACCAAGAATTCAATCGTGAGATAACAATACGCCGGTAGAGTAATCATTTTACAGTCTTCGAGGAAATACTTCAACGCATGCTTTTTATCGATATTTTGACAAGGTTTTGATTATCTTCGTATTTTGAAGCTACGTTATCTAGAGGTATGATACGCCGATATTTCAGCATCTATTGTAAATACAAACCATAACACGCGAGATCCATCCCAACTCTATAAGTCCTAATCCTCCTATATTTTCGTTCTAATAGGCTTGCGCGTTATATTTGAATAGAATAATTATAAATGGCGTTCCAACAACAAGAAAAGCCTAGCGACCTGTACAGTAATTTTTTGCGTCTGAAGTGCTGCAGATACAAAACGAGTTTATTATCGAAATATTTAAAAATAAATTTTAAAATATAAAGTGAATTGTTATTCTTTCGGTTATAAATGAGATTAAGTTTAAGCATTATGAAATATATATTACAATAGATCGTTAGATTTTTGCGGTTTACAAATTTCACTCGTACAACAAACGTTTGAAAAGTTGATCACATTCTTTAACATTTATTCCTTCTTTTGAAATTTTAATCCGATGTGTTTTTCGAATGTCTATCTAGACAAACGTTATAGATGACATAACCTCATCAAACTGCTAGCTAATTCCCATCCTGCGGTGAACTGAAAGTTCCCTCACAATAAAAATAAATCCCGCAACCAATATATTTGGGCGGACAGCTACGGTAAGCTGAGCTTCAACAAAATCATTCCGGACAGAAACGAATTGATTTTTGAGATGACAACAAAAGTGAAATCGGTCGCACCATGCGGCAGACATTCCTTATCGTTTTTTTCTTCTTTCCAGCGAAAGGATTCCGTTTAAATTGAATTCTATGGAGATTGACGTGATGCTTGTGCATGTCCTGGCCGTTCCTAGCCTGACCCGCCTTCCCTTGCTGCTACACTCAATGCTCCCCACTCACGGCAATGACCTGTGTTTGAATGGCAGAAATCGGAACAACTAAAGTCCTCAAATATATAATCGACGGTAAGTTGCTGGTACACTCTAACTTCTTGATTTGTTTGTTGTGGATTGCCTATTTATGACCAAGCAACTTTAGCAATACTATTTCATTTGAGTAATATTTATCATGTCTCCAGACAAAAGTGTAATTTCAAAACATGTTTATCATTCAATACAATATAATGCGGCTTGTGGTTGTAAAACGACATTTGAAAATTATCCGCATGAGTTTCTTTTCAACGAAAAATCAAAATTTATTTTAAGGAGAAATAACGATTATTTCTAACCTTAGTGATGAAGTATGAAAGGATGAATTGTGAAGAGTAATGATAAACGGAAAAATAAAAGTGTCCAGGGATGGGAAGCGGTAAGCGGAACATTGTGGGTTCGATTCCCATCCCTGGACACTTTTATTTTTCCGTTTATCATTACTCTTCACAATTCATCCTTTCATACTTCATCCCTAAGGTTAGAAATAATCGTTATTTCTCCTTTAAATAAATTTCGATTTTTCGTTCAAAAGAAACTCATGCGGGATAATTTTCAAATGTCGTTCTACAATCATAAGCCGCATTATATTGTATTATAGATTTTTATTATTCTCTGGCTTTCGGGCACGGACGCCCTTCTACAGGAAGAAAACCTGGAGGAATGATTAATTTCACTGGATATTGAAGCACGGGTTTATTATATAGAACTATTCCATTTATAATAAAGATTATTTCCTGCTTGTACACTCTGACAAAAATCAATAAATAATCTAGGGTTTGGTTTCTTTCTACAATTCTTTTATTTCTCGAGCTTTCGGGTTAACATGCCCTTCAACATGGAGATCAATAAGTATTACTTCTAGCCTAAAAGAAGTGTTATATTTAGCTAGAAGTAGTACTCCTGGATCTCCGTGTTGAATAGCATGTTAACCCGAAAGCTTGATAAATAAAAGAAACTTTATTCCTCAAACTTTCGGGTTAACATGCCCTTCAACACGGAGATCAATAAGTATTACTTCTAGCCTAAAAGAAGTGTTATATTTAGCTAGAAGTAGTACTCCTGGATCTCCGTGTTGAATAGCATGTTAACCCGAAAGTTTGATAAATAAAAGAAACTTTATTCCTCAAACTTTCGGGTTAACATGCCCTTCAACACGGAGATCAATAAGTATTACTTCTAGCCTAAAAGAAGTGTTATATTTAGCTAGAAGTAGTACTCCTGGATTTCCGTGTTGAAGAGCATGTTAACCCGAAAGCTTGAGAAATAAAATAAAATTGTAAAAAGAAACTTTATTCCATTAACTATCGGGTTAACATGCCCTTCAACACGGAGATCAATAAGTATTACTTCTAGCCTAAAAGAAGTGTTATATTTAGCTAGAAGTAGTACTTCTAGGTCTCCGTGTTGAAGAGCATGTTAGCCCGAAATCTCGAGAAATAAAAGAAATTTGTAAAAAGAAACTTTATTCCTCAAACTATCGGGTTAACATGCCCTTCAACACGGAGATCAATAAGTATTACTTCTAGCCTAAAAGAAGTGTTATATTTAGCTAGAAGTAGTACTTCTAGGTCTCCGTGTTGAAGAGCATGTTAGCCCGAAATCTCGAGAAATAAAAGAAATTTGTAAAAAGAAACTTTATTCCATGAACTATCGGGTTAACATGCCCTTCAACACGGAGATCAATAAGTATTACTTCTAGCCTAAAAGAAGTGTTATATTTAGCTAGAAGTAGTACTTCTAGGTCTCCGTGTTGAAGAGCATGTTAGCCCGAAATCTCGAGAAATAAAAGAAATTTGTAAAAAGAAACTTTATTCCTCAAACTATCGGGTTAACATGCCCTTCAACACGGAGATCTAGAAGTATTACTTCTAGCTTAAAATACCTGCTATAGTTGGCTAGAAGTAATACTCCTGGATTTCCGTGTTGAAGGGCATGTTAGCCCGAAAGCTCGAGAAGTAAAAATATTGTAAAAAGAAAAATATCTCTATATTCCTTATTGATTTTTTCAAAGTTTTTCGTTTATGTTGAAGGATTATAGAAATTTTGACCATAGCTTTCTCTGGAATAAGATCTTTATATTTGATGTTTTATTCAAATCTAAATATTATTTGGGAGTGTCTAGACGTGTTGGTACAAATCGTCAATTTCTGACAGACACGACATCGAATTCCGCATTGAAAATTTTTTCTGTATAAAATAATTGTTCTAATGGCCTCAGATTCTGGCAAAATTCCAACCCCACCAGTGAGTGCAAGTAACCAAACGGAGGCTCTGGAACATTTGTAAGTTCAAAAGACGAACTACTTTCTAGATATGTAGGCATGTAGTATACTTACTGTAAAAGCAATCACCAATTACCACTTACCATGATTATGATGGTCTGTACCATATATACTAGAGATAATAAAATATATATTTAGAATCTATGCGGGTGAATTCTCGAATGAAGAGAAAGCGTAAAATAAACATTTCAATTCAATTTGATGAAATATTGGAATGAAGTGAAATATAAATGGCCATCACTAGATCACTTTTACAGGACTCACCCGCCGGGGAACATCCCCCGCATGATCATCTGTATTTTAGTTTATTCATTATATATATTTGCATTTTTAATGTAAATTATTGACAAGAAGTCAATAAAATATGTTACAATTGTCACTAGATCACTTTAACTCGGGGTATAACTTTATAGTAACTTTATCGCCTTCATAGAAGAGAATCTGAGCAATTTCTTTACAAAGTCTTATTCGGGAACGTAGAACTTCTGATTTTAATAATAATTCTCAAGTTACGCATAAATTTTGAAGAATAATTCAATTTATCAAATACTGCCAACACTAATGAATATAATAGTTTTTAAAACAAGTTTTAATTATTATGAAGTTGCGTTTTAGAATATTAATTACTACACTTTAAATATATTTTATACAAGATGTTGATATATTTTATTAATTTAAAGTGAGAACTACTTTGTTAGAACTGAATTTATCTATGAGATGTTATAAAGAGAGAGAATCTTTGCCCAATGTTGATCTTTAACTCAATATATTATTGAATTTGGGAAATGTTTGGTTTTAATCATTTTAGAAGATTTATAACCTTATTCATTGTGACTCTACTAATATATTGTGTACATTTATATGTGCTTATACTGTGTGAAAGACACAAAAATTCTTCTATATACTGAATAACTAAATAACAAATTCTTCTTCTTTCTTATCTTCACTCAATCATATTAGGGTGTCAAGCTTGTAGAGCTTGTTGATGGTGTCTGTTGACAACCATCATGACTGGGTGAAGTAGAATGCGTCTGCCTTTGTAATTAAGACTGGGAGCACTACTCAGTGGCAGGCCGACTTAGCTCTAAAATAAATGGCCGCCTCTGACATAAGGAAAAGACACCATGTGCAGCCGATCCTAACATGGAGTACAAACGCTGCTCATCTTGTATCCCTGGCCAGCTGAGCCCAGGTTTTGAGTAAGCTTGTTACTGCTTCTCCTCCTTTTTCATCCGGGCTTGGGACCGGCAAAGGCGGAGTTATATAACAAATGAAAACATGAAGACGCGAATGTTTCTTTCCACAAATAAATCAAACTTCTACTGTCCTTACTGTGATGAAATATATTAGGAGGGCTTGACAAAGCTAGCACGATGCAGATATTCATATGTAATTCTGCTGTCCTAAAAACTTATGTCCATAGTTTACTTAAATACCATTTCTGAGATTCCACCTTTCAGTGTAGCATATAAAAGCAGAATGATCCAATACAGTATTAGAGCTCTAAAGAAACGGTCTGGTAGATTAAATTGGTGAAACCGCTGGAAGGGTTCACCACTGAGGAGCCAAGTCCTCCCAATATTATTTCATCGCAGTAAGGACAGTGGAAGTTTGATTTATTTGTGAAAGAAACATTGGTGCTTTAATGTTTTTATTTGTTATATATAGATGGCGCGTTATTTCTATGTACAAAATATCTATACCAGTGAAATGCTGAATATTCATAGTGCACTCTTTCCTTAAACACACATTGCTATGTTTTCATTTTTTCAAACCAAATATCAATTTGTCCAATCACCTTTAATCCCTCGCTCATCAAGTTTTGTATATTGATCCATCTCCCTTTCTCTCTTCCAGATGTAATAAAACAGACAATGCTGCGAGGAATGAAATCATTAATTAAAGAATTATACAATATATCGCGCCATCTATGTTTGAAAATATAAACTATTTATAACCCACAAATTCTATGATATCCTTAAGGATTCACCAGTAATGAGCTAGGCACTCCCAATATGTTTACCATTGCAGTAAGGACAGTAAAATATTGTTTTGTTTGTTTTATATTTAAAAACCTAGATCAATAAATAATTTATAAAACGACATTTAACAAGTTTTGCCGCAAATGTTTCTTTTGAACGAAAAATCGAAATTTGTTTTAAGGAGAAATAACGATTATTTCTAACCTTAGGGATGAAGTATGATAGGATGAATTGTGAAGAATAATGATAAACGTAAAAATAAAGTATCCAGGGATGAATTTCCTTTCATACTTCATCCCTAAGGATAGAAATAGTCGTTATTTCTCCTTAAAACAAATTACGATTTTTCGTTCATAAGAAACATTTTCGGCAAAACTTGTCAAATGCCGTTTTACAATCATAAAGCTATATTATATTGTATTATAAATAATGTATAGTTTTGAATGTTATATTAGTTACTATAAATATGACCACAAATGTATGCGTGGAAGAAATGTCAAATCATAGTATATGACAATTGACAATTAACAGAATTATATTGATATCTTGTTATTACATGCAGAAGTTCATTTAGTCTGCACTACTATTTTTTAAATAATAATTGGATATATTAGATAGTAAAAAGGCATATATTGGACATACGGCGCTGAGTTTGTGTATACAAAAAAATGTAATGCCTCCATAAAAGTTGGCGTTCAGCCAGCCGAAATATTGGCAAATAAATATTTTATTCAATCCAATATATGTCTTTTTACTATCTAATGATTGAAGTATGGATTTCTCTATTTTCAGAACAATTAGATATGTATAACTACAAGGGTGGATCAATAAAAAACGATAAAAGTTCTTTTTTTTTTTTTAATTCAAACTAAAATACAATTTTATTTTAATCCTCTACATAACCTCCTCCTTTTTCTATACACTTCTTCTGATTGTAAGTGCAATAGTCGAACTGCTTTTCACATGTGTAGACATGTGGTGCACTTACAGTAAAAGCAGTCGCCAACATCTACTCATCATGATTATCATGGCCTGTACCACACGTGTACTAGGGATAATTAAAAAAAAAACTTCATCCAAAGGTCAGGTAGCTTATAATAGCTTGTTTAAGAAAATATCTTGTGTATGTTGGGCAAGCTATCCATGCACCGCATTTTTAACCTCTTTATCAGTCTTGAAAGTCATGCTCCTTAAAAATCTTTTTGAGTATCCAAATAAATGATAATCACTCGGGGCTAAATCAGGGGAGTAAGGGGGATAAATTAGATCTTTAAAATATATTTTTTGATGGTTTAAATGATAATATTTGCCACCTGAGGCCGAGCATTATCATGCTGTAGGCAAACACCTTTGCTAAGTAAATCACGCCTTTTGGAACGAATTTTGACTTTAATTTTTTTTCAAGAAGCTCAGAATAAACTATGCTATTAACTGTTTGGCCTTTAGGAATATAATCTTCTAAGATGCATCTTCACTGTCCCAAAAAATAGTCAAAAGTACTTTTCCAGAAGAAACTGTTATCCTTGGTTTTTTTGGTGTTGATGAACCCTTGTGATGCAATTCTGCACTTGATATTTTAGAGTCAAGAATGTGATGGTGTATCCATGATTCATCTCCAGTCACTATTCTATCAAGAAAACCTTCACCCTCAATTTCATAACGTTCCAAAATCTCTTTACAAGCGTTAAGACGTTTTTCCTTCATTTCCTTTGTGAGCAGCCGAGGCACCCATCTTGTTTCTGTACTTTAAATGTTTTGTAATGATTTTTGGACACTACCATGCTAATGCTAATGTGAAGATCGTTCTGTATCATCTCGTCAAAGGCCCAGGTGGTTGCATCATCACTAACCTTGACCGGGGCGCCAGGTCGCGGTGCATCATTCAAACTTTCTATGACGCTTTTGAATTTTCTAACCCATTCAAAAATTCGATTTTGAGATAAACATTTATCACCGTAAACAGCTTTCATTCTGAGTAAATTTTAAATGGTTTAACTCCTTCATGATAAATAAAACGTTTATATTACGATGCACTAGCGCGCCATCTGTTATCAAATTACAGAACTATTTTAGACGCGTAATTACATAACTAAAAACACTAGAAATTGTTTTATTTTAAAAAGAATATTACGCGTCTAAAATAGTTTTATAATTTGATAAATAAAACGTATTACTGCTCGCATTTCATACTTGGTGCAACTGTTTGTTTTGATCACCATTTTTATTGGAAAATAAAATGGTGCCAGATGGTTTCTTTTCTTGAGATGTTTTGTTTAATATACCAACAGAGTTAAATTTAAATGTATATACCTGTTTCCTTCTTTATTATTTTTTCCTAATAAACTTTTATCGTTTTTTATTGATCCACCTTTGTAAACACAATGTACATGGCGCCTCTGCCAACTCTGCAAAGTTTAGTGGAGAATCGTCAGCGGGTCACATTTTCCTTTTTTTTTTTAATCTATTTGTCAAATAATTTGCACAAAATGTGCAACACATCGCTTACTAGGATATGTAACTTAAATATGCAACGTATGTAAATAAAGCTATCCTCTGTTGTAGAGGATAACCTGGCCTGTGTTTAGAGCCCTACTCCAGACCAATTCTATGAGGCGGTGACAAGACTCAAGAGAAGCACAAGGTCCTCGAGAATCAACTTTACCCACTCTTATTAGATCTCTTCAGAATTGATTTCTATTCCTTTTATTATTGTAAGTATAGTGTGTGTGTTAATTTTTTAAAAAATTAATTAAATAAATTTAATAATCTAAATTTCCATTTGAATAAAGCTTCTATATTTCTTTAGAAAATTTTAGAAGCGTAGAAAAGTGTCAAATTCATTAATTTTTGTATCAAACTTCTTTTGAAAAACTTCCTTAACCGCTTTTTTTACAAAAAAAAAGGTTTCAAATTTTTCTCATTCATAACTTATTAAAATAGGAAAATTGAGTTTAATAAAATTAAAATTGAGGCTTTGGAAATTTTTAAAGAAGTTACTGGAACGAAAATATACTATATTGAAAAAAAAAGATAATTTAAAATTTCTGAATAAAAAAAAAAACATCTATAACATATTATATATTGAAGTTTAATAGAGACTTATAGGTAAAAATATTTATATATAAATGAGAGATAAATAGAAAAAAACAATTGATTTGCCTTTAACTTGCATTTCCATTGCTCCACAAGGAAAATGTGATATATTTATAAACTTGTATATATTCTCTCCCCGATGAATATTTTCCTGTAAATATATGCAAATATATATATATATGAAGTGTAGGTATGTTTATTTATCAATAATTGTTGAGAGTACATATAATTTTATCTTCACATTATATACTTTTTCACATTTCACACATCTCTATTTTTACCCAAATAAAAAAACTCCAAGTAAGACTTAAGATAAACAAATATGTAAATAGAAATCCATTTTCCTTTCCTACTATTAAACCTATACATGTCTGCACAAATTTCTTATTTGAATGGTGTCACAAACTATTCAAATTATTTAATAAAATAATCCCTTGTATCATATGAGTCAAATTAATCAGGTCTTCAGAGAAAAGTGTCTTTTCAAAACATTTTTATTCTCTAACTTTCAGACACGAACGCCTATCCACAGGAGAATACCATGTTCGTGTCCAAAGAGCGTTCGTGTCCAAAAGCTAGACAATTTTTTGACAATTAAAATAATTTTATTGACATCTTGTCAATACATGCAAAGTGCACAGTCTGCACTATTTAAAAAAAAAGATAATATGGATTATATTAACTATGTACAATGAATATGGCACCTCTGCCAGCGCTGCAGAGTTTGGTGGAGAATCGCCAGTGGGTCTCCAGCGACAAAATCTAGAGAATAATAAAATTGTTTTGAAAAGATACTTTATCCTGGAGGCCTGATTAATTTGACTCAATATTCAAATTATATCAATTAGTTGAGTAATATATCAAGACAAAAAACTTTTTATTTTATTGATACTTATTCAAAATATGATTATGTACCTAGACATTGGTTATGATTTGATATTCCTTTAAGGTTTTAAAAAATACAACATTATGAATACCTCTAAAAACTTCAATAATAAAGTAATTTGGAAATAAATAATTCACTAAGTTCTATATTGACTTCGAATACCAACTAGACTATACCAATTAATATTTCTTATGAATATTAATTAAAAACAGATTAAGGATATTAAGCCGCAGTAATGAAGTAATTATACATCTCAACATTTTTAATATAAAGTTCATGTCCAATTCTCCATTTAAATATTGTCCATATACATAGAAAACTCCGAACAGTAAATATTTTATCCTGAAGATAGAAGTTGCCGGTATTCATATTTCTGTGAAAAACAGACACTTCGGCCAGTTAGAGATTTTTTATTATCTCAACGTTTCAACAAACATCTTTTGTCTTCGTCAGGAGAAATAAATTTTTTAAAAATTCATTTGACAAGGCGTTAGCTGAATAATTTTTAACGCCTTTGCCAAATGCTTTATTTTTATTTCTCCTGACGAAGACAAAAGATTTTTGTTGAAATGTTGAGAAAATAAAAAAAAACTCTAACTAGCCGATGTGTCTGTTTTTCATAGAAAAGTAAATATTTTAACGGCTGCCATATTCAATATGTACCAGTCTTCATCATGGCATCTATGGAACCTGTGCACAATAACAGAAATGTACAATGTGGTACACATCAGACAACCTAGCATCAATATCATTTCTATACTTGGCACAACATTTTCCATCTCCACAGGAGAGCTCGAAACTTGATGGTTAGAAAACTATTAAATATGGCCATCTAGAATGTTATTTACATGAGAAATATGGGAGTCTGTGGAGGGATGGTCTAAACCGTTGGATTTCGACCGCTCCGACCCGGGTTCGATTCCTGCATTAGGTACTTTTTATAATTTTGAAAAAATGCTCCAATGGCTCCCGATTCTTGTAAAAGTCCAACCCCACCAGCGAGTGCAAGTAACCAAACGGGGCTCTGGAACATTTGTAAGTGCAAAGTCGAACTGTTTTTCACATGTGTAGACATGTGGTGCACTTGCAGTAAAAGCAGTCGCTTACTTCTACCCTCCATGATTATCATGGACTGTACCACGTGTACTAAGGATAAGCAAAAAAACATGAGAAATATGAACGGGTTCTTCACCGGAAAAAGTGTACAATACAGGAATCATTCCCAGTTTATTAGTGTCAGGAAATCGAGGGTTTTAACCACTCATCCACCGACCATAAACGTTTCTATATCAATTTTCGTTATACACTGGTGTCCAAAAAATAAGAAACTTAACCAATATTGAAATTTCTCAAAAGCTAATTTATTAAAATATATAAAATTTAGTATACAAATAGTTTAAACTATGGAGAATTTGACTAGCTATATGAAAATTTAAAAAAAAAATACTTGAAATTATGAAATATGCAAATTATTACCAACATACCCAAAGCTAAGGTTCCAGATCTTAAAGAAATAAGATATCAATAGGGAGTATGATCACCTCTAACAGCTATCAAGGTCTCACAGCGAGCCCTCATACTGTTTACCAGGCTTTGGAGGAGGTCCAGGGGTAGTAAACCCCACTCCTCCAATAGAACAGTTCTTAGCTCAACAAGGGTTCTGGGAAAGGGGTGACGAGCTCCAATACGCCTCCCTAGAGCATCCCACACATGCTCTATTGGATTAAGGTCCGGAGATCTGGCTGGCCAATCCATCCTTCGAATATTCTCACTCTGGAGATATTCATTGACTAGCCTAGCCCTATGCGGACGAGCATTATCGTCCAGAAAAATTAAATTGTGACCAATTCGATCTCTATAAGGTCTTGGATAGGGCTCAAGGATCTCGTCCCTGTACCTTTGGGCAGTTAAAGTGCCCCCAAAAAAAATGTGGAGGGGTGTGCGTCTGCTAGAACTGATGCCAGTCCAGACTAAGAGACTGCCCCCTCTAAAACTGTCGATTTCCCTGATGTTACTGGGATGATAGCGGGTTCCAGGCTCCCTCCAGATGAAAACTCGTCGAGAATCTGTGTTTAAACTAAATCTTGACTCGTCACTGAAGAGAACATTGGCCCACTGATCATGAGTCCAGGCGTGATGTTCCAAGCACCAATTCAAGCGGGCTCTCCTGTGAGCAGAGGTTAAAGGGAAACAGACCATTGGTCGTCTTGCATAAAGAGCACCTTCGTGAAGCCTTCGGTAAACAGTTTGTCTTGAAATTCTCGTTCCAGTAGCACTTGAGAGTTCATTAGAGAGTTGAATAGCTGTCATCTCCCTATGGCGCTTGGCAGTTACGACCAGATAACGGTCTTCAGAGGTAGCTGTTTTTCTTTTTCTACCAGAACCTTCTTTTCTTTTGATGGTTCCTGTCTCAATGAACTGTTTCCATATTTTGCTGACCACAGATTTATTCACATTTAGCCATTTTGCTACTTCAACTTGTGATTGCCCTGCCTCCATTCTTCCAACAGCTCTCCATTTTAAATCATCTGCTAAAAATTTTCGTAAACTCATAATTAACTAAGGATTAAATAAAATTATAATTGGACAATTCTTAGATGGGGTAAATGACATGCCAAATAGCACACTTATAAAGACAAGCAAAAATTTGCATATTTTCAATTTTACCGAATCGAATGGTTGCGATAAATAAATTCTACGACTTAAAATACCTAATTAAATTACTTTTTAGCTTTTAGCGTTGTATATTTTAAAACATATCATTAAAAAACAAAAGTTTCTTATTTTTTGGACACCAGTGTATATCTTAATCTCTGAGTGCACACACACATCTTAATTTACACAATAAATGTCAGATCTTGTATATGCAATTTTAGCGCTTTCAAAATTAGCCCTTACTGTGTATCTAGAAACTAAATATCTTGAGAACATCCTAATATGATCTCTCGGAAAGAGCCCAATTTAAAAAATACCAAAAATAATGGTTGAATAAATAAATACAGGAATTTATTAGTTTTTTTATCTTACAAAATAACGTTCATAACTTGATTCTGTCATAATGATATTTACCGACTTCAAAACAAATCGCTTATTTGGTTTTCTAATATTGACAAATGTCTTATTCAAACATTTTTTTTATAGCAAGAGTCTGTGAACAAAATTAAAGCAATTATCAATGTTTAAATTAACAATTCTTGTAATAAATTTTATATATTTAATGTATAGGAGAGAGCACACCAATTACTGCATTCAAACGAATCAAATTTAATAAAATTGTAATGAAAAAAAGAGACATGTAATAAAGTTTTTAAATAAAATTTTCAGATGTTTAATGAAATTCCAGTTTAGAAATTCTCTTTTAAATATCTAATGTGCCTCATTTAGTTTTAAAATTCAACTTTCTCTTTCTCTATGTAAATGGACACGTGAATAATTTGTAAATGAAATGTAAATTATTTTCTAAATCTGTAAAAATGTTCGTGTAAATTGATCAAAAGATTTTTAATAAATTCCTTTTCTACATCTCTCTGTTGACTATTAATTTATATTAAAACAACTCACAATTCTCTTCGTTTATTTGTTAGACACATAACACGTTTGCAGATTTTTTCTGGTTTAGCCTTCAGGCAGAGAAATTAAATGGAAATATAGAGTTGCATCATAAGAGTAGAAATATATATATTTTAATACAAAGCAATAACACGCCATCTATATATAACGAATGGAGATAATGAAGATAAAACCATTTCTAATATTCCACCCTTCAGTGTTGCATATAAAAGCAGAATTATCCAATACAGTATTGGAGCTCTAAGAAGCGGTTTGGTAGATTAAATTGGAGGATTTACTACTGATAAACCCAGCCCTCCTAATATTTTTTCATCGCGGTAAAGACAGTTGAAGTTTGATTTATTTGTGATAAGAAACATTCGCGTCTTAATGTCTTCATTCGTTATATATAATATATATATATATATATATATATATATATATTGTTTTCCTAGGGGTATATACACTCGTGGACAAACCTTAAGGAAGTGGAAAGTCTTTAATGTCGCCGATCGTGTGTTATTTTTAAAAGAGACAGAGGCAATTTTTTTCATACTTGGTTATCTCGTATGTTTTCAATAAAGGTCGCTGTAATATCTTTCAAAGTTATTGTCTGAGAATCCTGATATAACATGCTGAAAGATACAACTTCCTTTAGTTTTGTCCATGAGTGTATCTTTCAGAGTTATTGTCTGAATCCCGATATACATGCTAAAAGATACAACTTCCTTTAGTTTAGTCCATGAGTGTATCTTTCAGAGTTATCGTCTGAATCCCGATATACATGCTAAAAGATACAACTTCCTTTAGTTTTGTCCATGAGTGTATCTTTCAGAGTTATTGTCTGAATCCCGATATACATGCTAAAAGATACAACTTCCTTTAGTTTAGTCCATGAGTGTATCTTTCAGAGTTATCGTCTGAATCCCGATATACATGCTAAAAGATACAACTTCCTTTAGTTTTGTCCATGAGTGTATCTTTCAGAGTTATCGTCTGAATCCCGATATACATGCTAAAAGATACAACTTCCTTAAGTTTTGTCTATGAATCTATCTTTCAGAGTTATTGTCTGAATCCTGATATACATGCTAAAAGGTACAACTTCCTTAAGTTTTGTCTCTGAGTGTATCTTTCAGAGTTATTGTCTGAATCCTGATATACATGCAAAAAGTACAACTTCCTTAAATTTTGTTTATGAGTCTAACTTTCAGAGTTATTGTCTGAACCCCGATATACATGCTAAAAGGTACAACTTCCTTAAGTTTTGTCCATGAGTGTATCTTTCAGAGTTATTGCCTGAATCCTGATATAACATGGTAAAAGATACAACTTCTTTAAGTTTTGTCTATGAGTGTATCTTTCAGAGTTATTGTCTGAATCCATATATACATGCTAAAAGGTACAACTTCCTTAAGTTTTGTCCATGAGTGTATCATTCAGAGTTATTGTCTGAATCCTGATATACATGCTAAAAGGTACAACTTCCTTAAGTTTTGTCCATGAGTGTATATAGGTGTTGTGAACTATTAGTGAATTAGGAACGCTAAAATTGGAATTAAATTGTTGCCCAATTGAGTTCTGTGTGATCTTCATAATAAATAAATTAAACAAATAAAATTCTTCAATCTTGGGAAGCCTTGAGAGGCCAAGGAATTCTATATACAATCCTTCTATATTTAGAGTCTTCTATCTATCGAGAAAAAAGATTATTTACAATCCATATTCCATTATTATAAAAATATTTCCTTCTAAATGGATTTCTGTCCCAGGAGATTTCCTTGCAATAACGTGGGTCGTAGCCTCTTCAAATGTACCTCAACTAGATTATTTTTGATACAAAATGTTGGTTATATACTTTCAAATATTTTTTTCACAAGTAAAATGTTTAGTGGTATTTTATTTTCAAAATATCTTTATTAACATTTTCGCAATTCAAATTTTAAAATGGTTCAGATACCATGTGAGTGTTGTTCAAAATGCTAACATCTCCGTGCCTAATTGGTTCGTCTTTAGGTTCTTAAAACTCCAGTGACTATATGTCCATATACTGGGATTAACAAGAGCTCCATCTATGATTCCTTTCTTTCTGTGGCGAATCTGTATAAGACCTGTGGTCTTAATAAAGCTTTGTGTGTATATACTGGGATTAACAGGAGCTCCATCTATGATTCCTTTCTTTCTGTGGCGAATCTGTATAAGACCTGTGGTCTTAATAAAGCTTTGTGTGTATATACTGGGATTATCTATTTTGTCTCCACATGACTCTATGGCGATTCTAGAGGAATTGTAGGTCTCGGAAATATCTTTATTTACGGGAATGCAAACCAGAATGGATGAATTTTGAGCCCCGTCATTCTAAATTGTATGGCTTTACACTTTTTTTGAAATTTCTGCCTTCTTCTTAAGATTCTGCTCCATTTTAAGGCTCTCTCTACAATGATTTTATTTATTACCAGTTGCAAACAAGACACGCTATATCCGATCTGGATATTTACGTTAAACTATTTACAATAATTCATATTGTAGTAGAGTAGGTAACAGAATTGTCAAAAATAAAATAAACAATTAAGAAAAAAGAGCATTGAATAAACATATACATTAAACATATAATCACCAACATATAAGCAGATAAAAGAAATCGCAAGGTAGTTATTTACAATACAATGATCGTGTAAATGTTATCAGGGATCAAGTAATCAGATTTCATTCACCACCGTTGCTTAGAAGAAAACATTTTCATTTTTCAATACAGGTAAATAATTTTTTTTTTTTACAGCCATGAAAATACTACTCTGATCAAAAGGTTTCGACACACATTGCTCATAAGTTAAAAAAAAACTTTGCTATTCTACCAAATTCAAATTGTCCCCTTCAAAGTAGTCCCCGTTGGCCGCGATGTACTTCAGCCACCTTTTTTTCGAATCGGCAAAACACCTCTGGTAGTCTGTTTTCGGAATCGCCTTCATGGCCTTCTTCGATTCCACTTTGATCTCTTCTATGCTCTGAAATTTCCGACCCTTTAACATTTTTTTTTTAGCTTTCCAAAAAGGAAGAAGTCGCAGGGGGCCAAATCGGGACTGTAGGGGGATGGGGGAACACAGAGGTTGAGTGGTCCTGCAGGAACTTGAGGGCTGTGTGCGCCGGCGCGTTATCGTGGTGGAGGATCCACGACTTGCTCCTCCACAGCTCCGGCCGTTTCTGCCTGATCGCTTCCCTCAATCGCCTCAAAACTCCCAGGTAGGAGTCAGCAGTTATTTTAGAGCCTTGTTGTTGAAATTCATGATGAACGATGCCCTGGTAGTCGAAGAACACCGTCAACATGACCTTGACTTTGCTGGGAGCCTTCCTCGCTTTCTTTGGTCTCGGCTCATTTTTGAAGCGCCACTCCGATGCCTGTTGGGTAGTTTCCGAATCAAAGCCGTAAATCCATGTTTCGTCTCCAGTAATGACCCTCTTCAGCAATTCGGGGTCGTCGGTTGTCGCTTCGAGATTGAGACTGGCCGTTTCTTTCCGGGCGTTCTTTTGATCAAAAGTCATATCTTTGGGAACGAGAACGCGGCGTTGAGTCTTCTCACTCCCAAAATGTCCTTCGTTATCGATTGAGTCGATCCGAATGATATCCCTGCTTCTTCGGCTACCTCCCTGACAGTTATTCGTCGGTCTTCACGCACCAGTTCCAACAACTTGTCCACTTTTTCAGGCGTGGTTGATGTGGACGGTCTCCCGGAATGCTCGTTGTCGGCGGTCTCTTCCCGACCCTCCTTGATGCGCTTGTACCACTCGAAAACTCGTCTTCGGCTCATGACAGCATCCCCGTAGGCTGTTTGCAACATCCAAAAATTTCGGCACCCTTGAATCCGTTTTTCACACAGAACTTGATGCAAATTCGTTGATCCTCCATTTCGGTGACTAACGAAATCGAAGCACGGGCAAAATGGCTTCACTTCGAACAGCCGCTGCTCGCGCTGTTGTTGCGCGTGATTTTTGAAAATTGGCAGGTCTACAAGCCAAGGGCGACGCTTGCGTTTGCCACAAACCAGGAGAAAATATATTGAGTTTTCAGGATTTTATGAGCAAAGTGTCGAAACTTTTTGATCAGAGTAGTATCTATAGCTAGCTAGAACATACTAAATATCACTCCTATTCAAAACCTTTTTACTCTGTTTTTTTTTATTTACAATTCATAGAGTTATTAAGTTTTTTATTTAATTAAATAAATATTATATGCTATGATTTATATTAGAATACGTACATCAGTTATTTTCATCTGTTACAATGGTCGGTAAAAGATTTTCAGGAATCTCTGTATGATTGTCTCTCGATATGTCTTTTGGAGACTCTACACGAACTTGCTATTTGCACAATGTCTGGGTTACAACACGATAAAGAGCGTTCCTACACAGATGCCTGAATATACTCGATTTGATACAAATCTTGAGGTCTTCATACGATTTAGGTACTTCACACAACTTTAGAAGATCTATAGTGACGTCAACTATTTGGGTTAACAAATCAAGTTGTTTTTTTTTAAGTTGTATTTGTTTTAAAACTTAATTCTGTTGACGTTATGTGGCGCTGAGTTTGTTGTTAACACACATTAAATATGTTATAACACCTTGATAAAGGTTGGCGTTCATCCAACTAAAATATTGGTAAAAATAAATGATATTTTGATCCAATGTATGCCTTTTTAATTAAAAATCTTATTTATGTTTTCCCTATGAAATTAATTTATTTCAATATATCAAAATACACACAATAAAGGTAAAATTGTATTCACCCTTGTGAACCACTAAGTATAAAAGAAAGAAAACCCTAATTGAACCGCTTGTACCACGAGGAGGCAATCAATAATTACATCGCCTAGTTAAAACGGTCGTTAGTCTTTATTAATGTTTGGTTTCCGCGCTGGAATTTATGGCGAACATTTTCTATTATCATTCCGGGATCATGTGTCATTTGTCAGCACGTGGAGGAAAGAATTAGAAGCCGACCTCAATAATTCATGGAGGGACAAACTTGGACGTTCTCCATCTCTTCCTTCACAAATTCAATAATGAAGGCCAAACTGCTCTGGTCGAGACAGCTAGCTGTGGTGTGGTAGATGGAATAACGTATATCAAACTGCTCTGGTCGAGACAGCTAGCTAGCTGTGGTGTTGTAGATGGAATAACGTAGACCAAACTGCTCTGGTCGAGACAGCTAGCTAGCTCTAGTGTTGTAGATGGAATAACGTATATCAAACTGCTCTGGTCGAGACAGCTAGCTAGCTGTGGTGTTGTAGATGGAATAACGTAAACCAAACTGCTCTGGTCGAGACAGCTAGCTAGCTCTAGTGTTGTAGATGGAATAATGAAAACCAAACTGCTCTGGTCGAGACAGCTAGCTAGCTCTAGTGTTGTAGATGGAATAACGATGACCAAACTGTCCCCACTCTGGTCGAAACAGCTAGCTAGCTGTGGTGTGGTAGATGGAATAACGTAGACCAAACTGCTCTGGTCGAGACAGCTAGCTGTGGTGTGGTAGATGGAATAACGTAGACCAAACTGCTCTGGTCGAGACAGCTAGCTGTGGTGTGGTAGATGGAATAACGTAGACCAAACTGCTCTGGTCGAGACAGCTAGCTAGTTCTAGTGTTGTAGATGGAATAACGATGACCAAACTGTCCCCACTCTGGTCGAGACAGCTAGCTAGCTGTAGTGTTGTAGATGGAATAACGTAGATCAAACTGCTCTGGTCGAGACAGCTAGCTAGTTCTAGTGTTGTAGATGGAATAACGATGACCAAACTGTCCCCACTCTGGTAGAGACAGCTAGCTAGCTGTGGTGTGGTAGATGGAATAACGTAGACCAAACTGCTCTGGTCGAGACAGCTAGCTAGCTGTGGTGTTGTAGATGGAATAACGTAGACCAAACTGCTCTGGTCGAGACAGCTAGCTAGCTGTGGTGTTGTAGATGGAATAACGTAGACCAAACTGCTCTGGTCGAGACAGCTTTCTAGCTGTGGTGTTGTAGATGGAATAACGTAGAACAAACTGCTCTGGTCGAGACAGCTAGCTAGCTGTGGTGTTGTAGATGGAATAACGTAGACCAAACTGCTCTGGTCGAGACAGCTAGCTAGCTCTAGTGTTGTAGATGGAATAACGTAGATCAAACTGCTCTGGTCGAGACAGCTAGCTAGCTGTGGTGTGGTAGATGGAATAACGTAGACCAAACTACTCTGGTCGAGACAGCTAGCTAGCTGTGGTGTGGTAGATGGAATAACGTAGACCAAACTGCTCTGGTCAAGACAGCTAGCTAGCTGTGGTGTTGTAGATGGAATAACGATGACCAAACTGTCCCCACTCTGGTCGAGACAGCTAGCTAGCTGTGGTGTTGTAGATGGAATAACGTAGACCAAACTGCTCTGGTCGAGACAGCTAGCTAGTTCTAGTGCTGTGGATGGAATAACGATGACCAAACTGTCCCACTCTGGTCGAGACAGCTAGCTAGTTCTAGTGCTGTAGATGGAATAACGATGACCAAACTGTCCCACTCTGGTCGAGACAGCTAGCTAGCTGTGGTGTGGTAGATGGAATAACGTAGATCAAACTGCTCTGGTCGAGACAGCTAGCTAGCTGTGGTGTTGTAGATGGAATAACGTAGATCAAACTGCTCTGGTCGAGACAGCTAGCTGTGGTGTTGTAGATGGAATAACGTAGATCAAACTGTCCCCACTCTGGTCGAGACAGCTAGCTAGCTCTAGTGTTGTAGATGGAATAACGTAGACCAAACTGTTCTGGTCGAGACAGCTAGCTAGCTCTAGTGTTGTAGATGGAATAACGTAGATCAAACTGCTCTGGTCGAGACAGCTAGCTAGCTCTAGTGTTGTAGATGGAATAACGTAGATCAAACTGCTCTGGTCGAGACAGCTAGCTAGCTCTAGTGTTGTAGATGGAATAACGTAGATCAAACTGCTCTGGTCGAGACAGCTAGCTAGCTCTAGTGTTGTAGATGGAATAATGTAAACTGGGAATTAACGACTTTATGCTCTTTCTGGGGGTCAGTGGACGAATGGTCTAAACTGCTTGTTTTCCACCGCTACGACCTGAGATCGAATCCCGCACATTGAGCACTTTTTTCAGTTTTTAAAAAAAGTTCAAATGGTCCCCGATTCTTGCAAAGTCTAGCCCCACCAGCAAGTGCAAGTAATCAAACGGGACTCTGTCATACTTTTAAATACCAATGTCTAACCGCTTTACACATGTGTATACATGTGGTGCACTTACAGTAAAAGCAATCACCAACTTCTACCCACCATCATTATCATGTCCTGCACCATGTGTAAAAGTGATAATAAAATTAGCTCTTTTCTCTCTATCATTCCCATTGTCATTGTTTGTATTTATCAAGTCGAGTTCACCTTTTGGTGACACTATGGACAATTATTCTCCAATTTGATTTCTTGGTGACCATCACTCGCATCTCATCTACTGACCTTTCGGTAATTTTCTTGACCCCTTCCAGCCAGCTCATTGCAGTTCTTCCTCTTTTTCTTCTTTCTTCAATTTTTCCCAACATCAACAAATTTTCTAATACGTTTTTCTCAATATCTGTCCGTGAATTAGGCCAATCATAGTAACAATAAAATGTTAAAAATATGAATTCCTACATCATAATTTCTTTAAGGAAGAAAAAATATTTTGCAACAAGTTTCTTTTATTCTGCAATTTGGCAAGCTTTCAGGCGTTAGCCTATCATCAGGCCGATTTCGCAAATATATATTAATATATATATTGGCCCGATAAGTCACAAGATTTCTATAGTCAAAACATTGACAAAAAGAATTATCACGCATTGCTCCCTTCCAGGCTTCAGAAAGATTGAAAAGAGCAACATCATCCGAAACCTCCAGAGATATGGATTCCCAGCCTCATTTGTGATGAAACACACTTATAAAGGGTTCCTTCCCCGAAACCGGCAGGTATATAGATCTAATTGCTATTTGCAGTATTCCCCTACTAATCAAAGGCTAGCAGATATTTTGAGGAAATTTGGGATTAGGCCTGTTTTTGTAGGCTCTCGATCCATCGGCCAATTAGTCAGAAATCCAATCACGAAATCTCAGGTTAAGACAGAACCGAGTGACCAGCAAAATGCGGTTTATTCATTATCTTGCCAACAATGTACCGCTTCTTACGTGGGGGAAACCGGCCGAACTGTTGGTACCAGAGTTAAAGAGCATATTAGGAACGTAAAGAACCGAGATAGCAGATCTTTTATTTATCAACATGAGGATTCTACTGGCCACCATTTCAACCTACAGGAAGTCAAGTGTTACTTCCGAAATATATTCTCCAAACATAATAGACTTATACTGGAATCCTTGGTTTCGAACGATAAAAAGAGCATTAACAGAAGGATCGATATACCACAGCAGTACCTTCATATATCCCATAGCTAAATTAGTTGTATAAATTCATAGTCGGTTTTTTTTTTTGTCTTATTGTAATTCCCAAATCTTAATTTAGTCCTTTTTATGTAATCTTAGCGTATCTCAAATTTCATAGTTTTAAATTTGTTTTAAAATTTTTTATATTTTTTATTTTATTTTAAAGTTTTCGGCACATTTGCATGTATCGGTGTATACGATATATTTTATTACAATTTGTTTATTTCCGGTAAGATCAGTTCTACGCCTATGTATAGTTTAGATTTTGTATTATTTTTAAAATATATTTGCGAAATCGGCCTGATGATAGGCTAACGCCTGAAAGCTTGCCAAATTGCAGAATAAAAGAAACTTGTTGCAAAAAATTTTTTCTTCCTTAAATTACTGATTGCAATTATTTAGGTTTTTATAGTGATTGATCATAATTTCTACTTTTGCGTTTTAAATAAACTTTTAATTCTTTTTCCGCTCTATTTTCATGAAATTATTTTTTATATTTCCGAAATTAGTTATCCTTATTTAAATATGTTATTATACAACAACAAAAAGTCTTTTATTAGGGCCCATTGCCCTGTATGGATTCGCCATACAACAACAAAACAATAAAGTATTTTTTTTCTCCCTTTCCCCATGTGCACGTGAGCCTTTGTTTGAAAAGGGATTTATTTACACATCTGTTCTAAAACTTTCCTCACTACCTCTTTTGTGTATGAATCTATTTACAATTGATCTGTAGAAATTATAGAGTTCTATTGCTATATTTTTTTCATTCTGGAATACTTCTCAGCGTCTTCAGTGGTAAATATGTTATTCGTTTATTTTGATTTTTTATTCACTTGTTTACTTTTCTTACTTTCTACCTTTTCATTTTCAAAATTTTATTTGCCCAATCTTTTATTTTTTTTTAAACTTAATTTCTGCATTTTTCTACTTAATACTTCCTTACCACTATGAAGTTTTAAATTTTGTAAAACTTTATCATCGAGATTAAGAAAGTTGGAGACTTTTCATGCTGGAAATATGTTAAAATTGATTTCCATATTTGTCGATAAACATGATGAAATAAGTTGAATAAATATTTTTTATTAAAATTAGAAACTATTTTAGACGAGTAAGAATCTTTTTGAAATTAAACTATTTCTACTGCCCTTACTGCAATGGAAAAATTAATGGAAGGGCCTGGCTCATCAGTGGCGAAACCGCTGGGAGGGTTAACCACTGATGAGCCAGGCCCTCCCATTAATGTTTCCATTGCAGTAAGGGCAGTAGAAATAGTTTAATTTCAAAAAGAATCTTACGCGTCTAAAATAGTTTCTAATTTTCATAACAGATGGTGCGTTAGTGCTTCGTAATATAAATCTTTTTTAATTATTTAACACGCTAATATCACAATATCAGTTAATTTTTTATATTTTATAAAATATACGAATTTCTCTTTTTGCACTTCTGTTAAATGTATTTTCAAACTGATTATACATCAGACTTTAAAATTTCATCTAAATTGATGTGTTATGAATCAAAATTAGCCTTTCAAGATATGCGGACAAAAGTTCCTTTTTAAACGTGAGACAACTACAGCCCAAAATTAGCCATAAAAATGATACATTTTATTAAAGAAACACTCAAAGCGGCGTGTAGTAGCGACCCTAATATACCAGTACATAGTACATAGCCATCCTTGTAAAACATCACCCGCCCAACTTCAATAAAATCACATTTAATATCCTAAAATTAAAGATACTTCGGCCAGTAAATCTTTTTATTATCTCGACGTTTCGACAGAAATCTTTTGTCCTCATTAGGAGCAAGCAAAAATTAAAACATTTAGCAAGGCGTTAAAAACTATTCTAAGGCTGCAAGAGCGATCTCACGCGATATTTCAAATTTTTGGAATAATTTTTAACGCCTTGCCAAATTCTTTAATTTTGTTTGCTCCTGACGAGGACAAAAGAATTTTGTCCAAACTTCAAGATAATAAAGACATTTACTGGCCGAAGTATCTTTAATTTGAAGAACTATGAATACCGGCCAGGCAGCCTCTATCTTTACGATAATTTAATTTTTTATATAAAAAAGAAATAGGCAAATTAAACATACTAAATGAATATTGTGAAAAAATAGTACAAATGTAACATTGTACTGGGATAAGGTGCATAAATTAAGAAAAAGGCATCTCCTTATCGTGCAACTGAAAGTTGCTGATGGCTTGCGCCATCATTTGTACTATTTTTTCACATTGTGTAGCGTCCTCACGCAATTCTGGCTTTAACTACCCGTTTCATGATTTTTCAGGATGCCTTAATGACCAATTTTTTGGTCGTTGAGGTACAGCTTGCACCACGCTGATGAGGGCCAACAGCCCGAAACGCGTCCGTGGTTAGCTTTTCTTGATTAATCAAGAATGGGTATTTGGCCAATTCTGGAATAATTAAAAATCAACGAGAATAGTTGATATTTATTCCGATAGATGGCGCAAGCCATCAGCAACTTTCAGTTGCACGATAAGGAGATGCCTTTTTCTTAAATGAATATTATCATCTCTGTTTTTTTAATAAAAAGTAAGTAATTGATAAGACACAATTTGGATTATAGATTATAAACACAAGGTAATAAGACCAAATCCAAATCCCTGAACACTTTTATTTTTCAGTTTATCATTACTCTTCACAATTCACCCTTTCATACCTCATCCAAAAGGTTAGAAATAATCGTTATTTCTCCTTGAAATAAAAAATTTTGAATTTTCGTTTAAAAGAAACACTTGAGGGATAGTATTTCAAAGGTCGTTTTAAATAAATAGTGTGTGACGTTTCGGTAACAGAGTTGTTACCATCTTCAGACAAAAGTACTGAAACCTGAAAATGGTAACAACGCTGTTACCGAAACATCACACACTATTTATTCATTTGGATTTGGTCTTATTACCTTGTGTTTAAAAAGTAAGTAAATTTATCTATAATTTAGTTAATTTGAATTTATCTGTTGTTGAAAATGTGACATAGGTTTTTCAGATTTGAATGTATCCAATTTTGGCCAAATATTGAAGGAATGTTTATGGGATACGAATCAATATATTTACATATTGAAACACTTGTATATGTAGAATAATCATATTTTATCTGAGTTAAACATGTTTTTATTTTCAAAGATCGTCACATTTGATCCGCCCTTCCACAGGAGTATGAAAATGAATAATAATTTAAGAGAAATAAAATTAGAATATATGAATTTATTGATTCGACCGCTTTCATAACTCCTCTAGTGAGAGATGTTTTAAAATCGAATTCACGCGACTGTACTGATGAAGGTTGCCTCTCCCGTCAAAATAGATGTCAAACTAGACGCCATCTATTGACCGTCGCCACAAACTAGCGGCCTCGGGTCAGTGACAAAGCCACAACACCATATTTAGCAAACTGAGAAGCGTCCACCTAGAGACCATGGTTTCGGGCTAATGGTCCTCGTCAGCCCAGGGCGGACTTTATTCCATGAGATCCACAAGATATCCAATGGTATCTTCACAATCTGCCAAAGAGGTGTTTAGCTGGCATAGTGGCTAGGCCAAATCGTTTGAGGCGAAGTTCAATAGATGGCGTCTAGTTTTGACGTCCATTTTGACGTGAGAGAAGCCCTTTATCTTTATAGATGAATATTCTTCAGGTAAATCATCTATATTTCTACTGATGAAGTCCATATTCCAAAACCATGGTATGTTGGTTGGTATTTCTCTGTATTTTCCTCATCAGGTGTTGTGTCACATTATTATCATCTATCTTTGCGGTCTTCACTTGGATGATTGGCAAATTCCATCGCTTTAAAGTATTTTTAAGGAAGAAATCCCTCTCGATACACACATACACATATGAAGTAGTTTTACATAGGACTTATTAACCCCAAATCCATCCTTAAAAAGAGGGTTAATATTCACCAACGACGAAGAAAGAAAAGTCGCCCTCTCACTTAAAGAATGGCCGGGAAGGAGGTAAAAAGGTTATTCCAGTAAATGCCGGATAAAAAGTGGAGGAACTGCTCGGCCAGGTAATTCATTCCGATTGTCCCAGAATAGCTCGGTGAGAAATGGAGAAAACTCCACGGAGAAAATCCTCCGACTTCCTGGATGGAGAGTCTCCCTCTCTCTCTTGTGTCTCTGAGGGATGTGGCATATCTCTGAAGTGGCCGTTAGTGTCCAGTCTCATGACAATAAATTCTATAAAAAATATCAAATGAATGTAAAATGAAATTGACAGGAATATTTCAATAAAGATTCTTCTCTGTTTTCACACTTGGACAAAATCAATATGGGATCTAGGGTTTGGTTTCTTTTTTACAATTATTTTATTTCTCAAGCTTTCGGGTGACATGTCCTTCAACACGGAGACCTATAAGTATTACGTCTAGCCAATTATAACACGCTGGGAACTCCACAATTTAACACAAAGTTGCCGTTTCTGATCGATCTATATTCGAAAAGTTAGATACTGGCATGTCAGCCAATGTTCATATATATAATATGATGCATTAGCCCGCCATCTGGTATAAGAATTTGAAACTATTTTAAACGCGTGTGTGATTCTTTCTAAAATTAAACAATTTTCTACTGGCTTAACTGTAATGTAAAATGGAAGAGAATTAATAAAACGACATTTAAAGATTATCCCGCATGAGTTTCTTTTCAACGAAAAATCCAAATTTACTTTAAGAAGAAATAACGATTATTTCTAACCTTAGGGATGAGGTATGAAAGGATGAATTGTGAAGAGTAATGATAAACGGAAAAATAAAAGTGTCCAGGGATGGGAATTGAACCCACAGTGTTCCGCTTACCGGGCAGATGCCATGTCCACTAGGCTACCCTGGACATATTTTTCCGTTCGTAAATAATACATAAAGTGATTTATAATATAGTATGATGCGGTTGTGATTGTAAAACGACATTTGAAGATTATCCCGCATGAGTTTCTTTTCAACGAGAAATCCAAATTTATTTTAAGGAGAAATAACGATTATTTCTAACCTTAGGGATGAGGTATGAAAGGATTATTAATATATAGGAGAATTAAGGTTCATATATATCGACATATTCCAAGAATGATATTGCCACGTGGAAAATTAGGGAAGATCAACTTCGGGATGAGATAACAATTTATTTCAGGTAAGAACAAACTATGAATGATAAACAAAAGCAAAGAGGGAAGTTTACAGAGTAGCAAAATATGAACATAAAAAATGATACTCTGTTAAAATAAAATACTTTGCGACAATATAAAACAGTAAAAGAAGCTCATTTTCTTAGAGCCAGTCTCTCTCGGAAAATGTAGATCACAGCACCCATTGCCTCAATATCTGCTCGGTGATCTTCAGTTTGTCTTCTCTAATCTACCAAGCATCTTCACAAAAATCCCTATGAGAACTGTGACCCACAGCTAGCAATTATTGTAGTTACTGACATGGATCTAACGTTCTTCTGCCATGGATACCTTCGGAGTCTTGGAACTTTGCCCCTAGTCCCTTTGCATTCTTCTATTATAATTCTCTTATATTCCCTAATTTCTCACAGTGTTTATTAACAATTATGGTTTTCTCGAAGACAAAACTACATACAAACAACTATCAAAAATTTTGTAGACTTTTATTTTTATTTATTTCCGACAGATGGCACAATCATTAATGCAGTGACGTCAAAAATGTTGGAGCATTCTTCTGCTAAAATTTGCGCAGTATTATCTGGCAACACTTGTGTTTGATTGGCTTAAAGATGCCATCTCCACCCACTGATAGAATTAATGCAATTAGAGAAATTGGATTAATATATTTGTGATTATATTTAGAGATATTTTTATTCTCTAATTTAGAGTTAATAGAACATTTTGTGTCGTTTGTAACCACACACCGAGATTGCCTAGAATGGTAAGGGCGGTATAGGAAACTGTCTACAGCGCCGACCCAGGATCGAATCGAAAAATTGGCGAAACCGCTGGTAGGGTTCACCACTGATGAGACAGACCATCCCATTAATTTTTCCATTGCAGTAAGGGCAGTAGAATTTGTTTTAATTTTAAAAGAATCATACGCGTCTATAATATATATACGTAAAGAGACAAGGGTCGCCTCTCCCGTCAAAACAGACGTCTAAAACCAGACGCCATGTGGCTTTATCACCGACCCGAGGCCGCTAGTTGCGGCGACGGTCAATAGATGGCGTCTGGTTTTAGACGTCTATTTTGATGGGAGAGGCGACCTTTGTCTCTTTAGATCAATTTCCTCCCGGCAAAATTTCCATCTATATATATATACGTATTTTAAAAAGAATTACTAGTCGAAGTATCTTTAATTTGAAGAACTATGAATTCCCGCCAGGCAACCTCTATCTTTATGATATATTATATATGTTTATTTATTTATAGAAATTCTTATCATGGATTAATACATTTATTTACTCTACCAATATTTCGTGTGGCCACTCGCTCAACTTCCTCGGAGAACAAAACTGTTTTTGAGAGGCCGCGTATTATTTCTCGTTTTTATTAAAAACATATATGTGTGTGTAGGCGTGCGTGTTTTGGTGTGTTATAAAGAGTTTTAAAATAGAGAAGAAGAAAAATATCAGAGTGTGATATAATATATTTTTCACAATATAGAAAATCAGAAATCCATCAACAACATTCAACTGCACGAACAGAAGGCGCCCTTTCATAATATGAATCATATATTCTATATTGTTCTGAAAATAGAGCAATCTATATATAAATAATTAGAAAATAAAAGGCATATATTGGATTGAATACAAGATTCATTTAAAATTCGAAACTATTTTAAACGCGTATGATTCTTTTTGAAATTAAACAATTTCTACTGCCCTTACTGCCACTAATGAGTCAGGCCCTCCCATTAGTTTTTCCACTGCAGTAAGGGCAGTAGAAATTGTTTAATTTCAAAAAGAATCTTACGCGTTTAAAATAGTTTCGAATTTTGATAACAGATGGCGCGCTAATGCATCAAAAGATTTATTTGCCAATATTTCGGCCAATATCAAGGTATTACATTTTTGTATCAACATTTTATATAAGCGGCGCTGAGTTTGTTTATACAAAAATGTAATGTCTTGATAAAGGTTGGCGTTCAGTCAACCGAAATATTGGCAAATAAATATTTTATTCAATCCAATATATGCATTTTTATTATCTAATTATTCAATATAATCAGATATATTAGGGGGGTTCTGTGCTAAAATATTTTTGATATTAATAATAATTATGTATAATTCAACAAATTCAATAAGCAATCCAGGGCTAAAGTTTCTTTACTATTTTTATTTCTGCAGCTCTCGGGGCCAACATTCCCTTCAACAGGAGATCTAGAAGTACGGAAATTTCACTGTAATAGAATTATATATCGTTTTGAAAATAGAGCAATCCCTAAATAAATCTTTAATTAAAAAGGCATATATTGGATCAAAATATCATTTATTTTACCTATATTTCAGTTGGTTAAGCGCCAACCTTTTTCAAGTTGCTCCGGCTCAAACCTTTTGTACAATATGTAAATAAGTTTTTCATTTTTGATTCTTACGCCTTAAGACAGTCAGTACTTTTATCAAATTATTTTTTTTTATATATCCCATAAGCTCAATTAAAGCAATTACTGATCAAAACTATTTATATTATTATGTTTTCAAGATTTTTGCCACGACTGCATACCAATACCATTGACCTAATACTAATGTATTCCAAGATATATCAAATCTCAAGATCATAATCTCAATCTTAAAAATAATTCCAAAATCAACAGAAATTTTATTCGTTTTTATAACATATATATATATATTTATACGCCGTAATAATACTATTCGCCAAGTAATAAGAAAAACACGAACTTTTGGGGCAACCTTATATTTGTATTTTAGGCGAATCTACGGAGTAGAATTAAAAATCAGCAAATTTTAAATACATTGGACCTATAGGCTTGGAATCTATAGTTCTCAAACATGAGTCAATCAACATTTACCTGGTTCTTGACTGGAGTCTTGAGATTTCAATATACATCTGCCGGATTATGATCAACATCGGAGGGAGAGACAATACAAAACAATTTGCATTTATATTTCAGAATATCTCCTTATCAATCATATATTTCCAATTTGAAAAGCCTCATATTGGCGAAAGTTTTGTTCATCATTGGAGGTGTTTCATCTTGTGGGATAACCCCGTTGACATCTTGACAGAATATTTTATCCTTCAGCACATCTGTTTTATATTGATGTCCCATTATAGCTGCAGAGTTAGAGAGAATCGCCTTCGAGTACTCAATTCGGCCCCTTTTCTATGGGACTGGGTAACCAGTATCTATTGTTACGGTAACCTTTATCTCTCTCTCTTCACGCCCTACCCCATCCTGACCATCCTGCCTCGAGGCGTGCCACCCGTGGGTCAAGCGACGGGTCGCTGACCCACAGATATTGGAGTTGCCGAACCGTGCGACTCCTGCTTCGGGAGGTGTTCGTCTCCTGCGAAATGCCTCTGGATCTGCAAGGCCTGGCTCTTCGGCGTCGGCCTCCATCCCGAGGCAGTGAAAATAACAAGTGTAGAGAAGGCTACCATCTACAAGTACCATCTTGGTCTTGAGGTGGGTAATGCCAGCCATTACATCAACCTGCCCACTCTGTGGGAAAGAACTCTCGCAGTCCATCGGTGGCGGAGTCTTTCCCGCGGTGGGCACTACCAATGAAGACCATATATATATTATATATATGTGTATTTATCAATTTTATATCTTACATTTATTTATATATATTTATCCTTATTTAATCTATTAATTCATATATATTTATATTTAACCTTATATAACCTTATATGAACGTTGTAATAAAGTCGTTTTAATCAATATCTTTCTTTCTTTCTCTTGAGACAACCCGGATTCCTGGAGCGTACTAAAGTCGCCAACTATCCGGGCTGAGCAACATTTCTTTTTCCTTGATAGACCCTTCATAAATATAATCTACTTACAAATGACTGATGCACCTAACTTATCTGGTACCTAGCTTCCGTGTTATCATTTTGATTGTCTCTCGAATGAGGTAATGGTAGCCACTCTACAACTCATGGTAAGAATTCTCCGAGCGCTGACTTCCATGCGGGATAGACCTTATGAAGAAATTCTACTACATATAATTTATTTAAATAAAAAGGCATATATTGGATCAAAATATCATTTATTTTACCAATATTTCAGTTGGCTGAACGCCAACCTTTATCAAGGTATTAAAAAAAATTAAACACACTTTAAAATGTTTTAATACCTTGATAAAGGTTGGCGTTCAGTCAACTGAAATATTGGTATAAAAAATGATATTTTGATCCAATATATGACTTTTTATTTAAAGATTTATTTATGGATTGCTCTATTTTCAAAACTACATAGATTGCTATCTACAAGTTATCTGGATTTTATTTCGGCGATCCTTGCAACTACTAGATAACCTTATTAATTTTATTGTTTACGTAGGTACTTGATACGTTCCAGAATAACCATACGTGTGTAGTAATATAACATAAGCCAAGTTTCTTCTTATTATATAACCCGACCTATGTGTCACTATGTAAGTGAGAATGGATGCAGGTATGGATATATGTACACAGAAACTATGTATGACACGTAGATTTATTTTATAATAAACTTGGGCAAACATGGTTCAAATTTCCAGTAACAGATAGGGCTTTAATGCAACATGTTTATAGATATGCATGTTAATATAGCAATAACTAGCCGACTATACATAAGAAAATGAAAATATTCAAAGCACGAATGTTTCTTTTTTCACAAAAATCAAACTTCTACTGTCCTTACTACGTATGTTTTATTGTGTTTAGTTTAAATAAGAAACTATCGTGAAGCATTGCTAAAAGACTCCTTCAATTTCTAATGGATATTTGAGATGTTTGGTGTGGGTAAAGTTTTCAACTAACAATAATCACGCCTCGGAAGATCCTCATTGGCTACGATATCGCCTCTGCGCAAAGATGTTTGGTGTGGAGTAGAGCTCAGCAGAAGCGGCGGTAAATTCCACAGTCCCTATCTTGGTGAATCAATATTTATACTTCTATGTCGCGTGTGCTCTTACTGCATTGATAGAATTATTGGGAGGTCTGGCTTATCAGTGGAGAATACTCCCAGCGGTTTCTCCAGTATCTGCCATACCGCTGTATTGCCTATATATACGGAACTGTAGAGGGACCACCCTTGTCAATGGTATTTAAAGGAACTATGGAAATAAGTTTTGAATAGAGTAGAAATTCATATAAATAAAGTGCATGCTCCTCCAGGCATTGCATTCTATTTCAATATGGCCTAACAGGCCTTTATGAATTGTTTTCGGGTGTTATGGATTGCTTTCTACCGCCTTCAAAGCTTACGTCCATAGTTCGTTTAAATACATTTGCTAAGGGTTTCTCTATAGTATCGTATATTCAAATAAAACAAGCCATAATAATATTATATATCGGTATGGCGGAATAAAGTGGAGTGCTTACCGCTGATCAGCTAGAGCAGGGGCTGGCAATCTTTTGAGTCGAAAGAGTCAAAAATTACAATTTACAAAATTTCAAAGTTTTTAAAGAGCCACAAATATTTTTCTTGCCAATAATAAATAGTACTCGAATAAATAATATTTGCAAATGGAACTATATTGCCACGTGGAAAATTAGGGAAGACAAACTTCGGGATGACACAGCAATTTATTTAAGACAAGAACAAACTATTAAAATATACAAGTATCAGAGTCATCAAGCAACAATTCTTAATCAATTCTGTCACCGTTTGCTTTTGTGAATGGAATAAATTCACAAATATGGCCATTTCTTATAAGCATCGGTAGTTCAATGGCGAGAATGCTCGCCTGCCACGCGGGCGGCCCGGGTTCGATTCCCGGCCGATGCATTTTTTTTTTACAATTTTTAAAACTCATTTATATATTATACAAGAATGACATCCACGGCGCCAATTTATAATTGTAACGAATAGTATTTGAATAAAAGCATTTAATCAGGTAAAACCCGGGCGTTGCCCGGGTCATTCGGCTAGTGAAAGATAAACAAAAGATAGCAATGAGGGAAGTTTACAGAGTAGAAAAATATAAACATAAAAAAGTATACTCTGTTAATAATAAATAGTTTGCTACTATATAAAGAGCCGCAGGTTCACATCCAAAGAGCCGCATGTGACTCGCAAGCCGCAGGTTACCGACCTCTGGCCTAGAGTCTTAGAATATTGTATTATTGCAGTACGGGTAACATAGGATAGACATTTGTTTTATTTTAAAATACATTTTATTCGCTCTAAATAGTTTATATTTATAAATACACACACAAATCTTTATGAAGACCACCGTTCTTATACAGATTCACCACAGGAAGCAATAATAGATGGAGCTCCTATACTCCAGGCAGCGCAGCACCCAACAACAGCCTCCTGGTCCGACGCATGTCCAATGGCCACACGTTCCTTCGTGCATACGTCATGGTTAGCGAATCACTGAACAGGCTAGTGTGGAATCAGCCGCGTTCTAGTCTTCACTTTCCTCGTCCAAAAGGACCACGGCATTCGGCGATTCTATTAATCTCCTCTGAACGGTGACTGAGACCTTGTATATATTTCTAAATACAGATGGCGCTGATACCTCTCCTATTTAAATTACGGGTTTCTGCAGCTGCTCCGGCGTCTGTACCATGCTAGAATACATCTGATGGGTATTTAAATGTGCAAAACACAAATAAAAACATTCCTGAATTCTATAATGTAAAATATCCATGTAAAAAAGTATTAATTGATATTATCTCTCGAGATAATTAGACGCAAAAAACGGAAACACTCTTTCCCCAATATTAAAACAGCGCGGGTTTATTTCCCAGAAAAATTAATTTTAATTAAAATGCGAAAGGCAGGTGTGTAAAAAAAAAAGTGAAACTTTATTACAAACCAAAAATCCATAATAATTTACTTTTTACACAATTGCAATTTATTTTGAAGCATTAAAAATTGCAACGTTAAAAAGAAGGTATTTAAGCAGTGTCCGCCTCGAGCGCTGAGTGAACCAACGGGTGTCCCCAAGGACAGAGTGCGGTGGCGACACTAATAACATTGTTGTTGTAAAAAACCGGAGGAAGTTGTCATAAATCGGGTCCTGAGAGACATCAATATGGGAGAACCATTATGATAAATGGCCAGCAACCATTTGTGAATACCTTCCCATATAATCCTTATTTCAAAACAAGCGATTGTTCTAGAAAGCCATAAAGATGGAGAGAAGAAAATTGGAATTTTTGGAATATTGCCCACAAGGGGGGAATAAAGCCAGACAGGGATGATTAGGTTATGGGAGAACGTCTTATTGGAGACCCTCCCTCTCTAATAACAATATTTATGGGGCGAAAAAAATTGTCCTCCAAGTCGTTTTTTGTCGAGCGAGCTGCGGGTGACGACCGTAGATGGATGTCGTGACTCCATTCAGTGTAGGGGGGGACACAATTATGTCAAGCCATTATATCCCCATTGTGTCATATCTGGGGAGATTTATGTGTGGACACACAATTAATTTACAATTTTGAGTATTGTTTGAATGGAAGAACTTATATTAATTGATAAAATATAAATAAATAATATTCTATTTAACACATTCTCAGATCCTGCCCAGGAGTTCAACCTCTTCTCTACGTGGCGGGCGGGAGAAGCAGAACAAGTAAGGGACTGCCCTGTAGTACGGTGTCGTGAGCTCCGAGCCGCTACGGTAACCGTGAACAGGGAACTCTGAAATGTGGCTGACTAACGGGGCAATGGCATCTCTCTTTCCATGGTGGACAAGACACCACCAACACACTCAGAAACAGTCTATCTAGTCTAAATAAATCGACAATAAAAAAGACCCTGATTTAACAGATCACTTCCCTCTAGAAAATCCCTTCAATATTTTCATTAAATTCTTTGTACTTCCTTCCATTTTGATTATCAACTCTCTTTGTAAAACTTTTCTTCAGTTGTCAGACTTTCTTTCTTGATTCTTTCAACTTCATTCTTGTATCCTCAAGTGTGGCGAAGGCTACCATCTACAAGTACCATCTTGGTCTTGAGGTGGGTAACGCCAGCCATCACATCGACCTGCCCTCTCTGTGGGAAAGAACTCTCGCAGTCCATCGGTGGCGGAGTCTTTCCCGCGGTGGGCATCACCAATGAAGACTGTATATATTTTATATATTAATGTATATCTATGAATTTTATATTTTACTTTTATTTATCTATATGTATCCTTATATTTAATCTTATTTATTCATATTTATATTTATATGTATTTAATCTTATATACCTTACATGAACATTATAATAAATCAGTTTCAATCTTCAATCTTGTATCCTCAGACCCCACTGGGAGCAGCTATCTTTCAGGTTGAACAACATTTCTCTTCTAGCTGTGGTCTTCTTATTTCGTAGCCGACTGTTCTCATCTCTCACTTCTCACAATCTGCACGAATTTTGGTTTCTCTGAGGTTTCTTTCTTACAGATACCAAAGGAACTGTAATGGAATTAAGCAAGGGGTACATGTTGCAGAGCTTATTTGCCACAGAAGGAATTTTAGAGTATATTATAGAGTTGTTGGTGTTGTCGTCTCCAATGAAGAGTCTCAGATGTCTCCATGCATCTCTATCACAGCAGCAGCAATGTCCACTATCTTGGGTGTATATACTTTATTGTTGTTGTTGTCGTGTCCAATGAAGAGCCTCAGATGTCTCCATACATCTCTATCACAGCAGCAGCAATGTCCACTATCTTGGGTGTGTATACTGTATTGTTGTTGTTGTCGTGTCCAATGAAGAGCCTCAGGTATCCCCATGCATCTCTATCACAGCAGCAGCAATGTCCACTATCTTGGGTGTGTATACTGTATTGTTGTTGTTGTCGTGTCCAATGAAGAGCCACAGATATCTCCATACATCTCTATCACAGCAGTCGCAATGTCAACTATCTTAGGTGTGTAAAGCTGCAGCTCTGGGTCCATGCCAATTTTCTGCAAGACTGCGGCCATTGCTAGACATGAGAATATGTGGGTAGGTGTTATTTCCACACCATGACTGTTGCTGCATGTCCTATAGGTTCTTGTGCCATATTATAGAAATATACTCTATATATTATAGAGTTATAGAGTAGATTTCAAGTCATTCTCTTATGATTCCTAATATGCAATGGTCAAACCACTTTGGATTTATCTGTCGAAGAATTCTTTACCCCCAAAAGATACCACCGGTATTCTATAAAGTATGACATCAACTTTAACTTTTTAAATTATTTATTCTTTTCTCTCAGTACACAAATTTATTTTTCATAAGTTTATAAAACACAATCATAAAAGATATAATTATACACGTTCAATCTAAATCCACTTTATTTTCCAGAGTTAAGAAAATGTAATCTCCCCCAAAAAAAAGAGAGATTTGATAAAAAGAATTATTTTAAAGTAAAAAAACTATAAGAAGAGAGAAAAGCCTAAATGTTAAAGAGATTGAAAAAAAATTTAAGTTGATATTAAAATATGTTGAGTAAAAAGGGAATTGCAATTAAAGAATAATTTGATCGAGAAGAGTGTTTTTAGGTAAGGAATAAATAAATTTGGGATAAAAAAACTCCCCTCTCTACCCCCTATTGCAAGCTTGTAGTCAGGGGGGTGGAGGGTTAAAAAGTTGGAGAGAAGAGGTTGCTATGCGACGGGAAGTAAAACACTCATCCGAAATTCTAATTATGCTTCATATATCCGGGATAAAAAATGAAGAGGATGGACAAAATCGATAATGTATTGCCACGGCAATCACCGTGATTAATTACTCAATCTTTATTCCCACGTTTGCCAAAATTATTAATTTGTTTTTTTCCTGAATTAATTCTTTAAAATGTTTATGTATTTTTTTATGGGAAATATTGTGGAGGATATATTAGAGCTGTATATATCTCAAAACATAAATTAATATTTTAATTTAAAAATGAGAAGTATAAAAATAAATAAAAATATTTTTATTTAACATTCAGTTAGATTAGTCAAGAAAATTCAACTTTAGAATTGAAGTAGAAAGTTCCTCTTAACAAAAAAAAGTTTGTTTTTTTTGCTTATCCCTAGTACACGTGGTACAGACCATTATAATCATGGTGGGTAGTTAGTGACTGCTTTTACTGTAAGTACACCACATGTCTACACATGTGAAAAGCAGTTCGACTTTTGCACTTACAAATGTACAAGAGCCCCTTTTGGTTACGTGCACTCGTTGGTGGGGTTGGACTTTTGCAAGAATCAGGGGCCATTGGAGCATTTTTCTTTTTTTTATCAGAAAAAAAGTGCCTAATGCGGGAATCGAACCCGGGTCGTAGCGGTCGAAAAACAACGGTTACATAAGTTTCATCAAAGCAGAAAGAATTCACGTAAGTTCGAGCCACGACACCGACCGAGGTCAGCTGGTGAAGTCGATTGGCCGGTCTTCCCCCAGGCTACCAATGATGTCTATTGGGAACGTTCCATCCGTTTCCAAGCACTTCTTTGACATCGCCGTAACAATGGAATCTCCATCTCATAAAACTCCTTATGCTATGAACCTAACCATCCTTTCGCCGCATCCTTCCTACGTCAGATTCCTATCCAAAAGTCGTCATTTTATCGCTTTCTTGAAAGATTCAAACATATGCAACTCTTGAGTTCCTCAAACCTATCATCGAGCATGTCGGGAACATGAACTGCGCACTTGGCTTGGGTCTGTCTAAACTTATGGAGGATTTGGGCTCCTGACGGGATCCGGACGTCCCTTCAGAGAAGGCCTCGTCTGGTGTAGATATTTCTCCTTTATCTTACACTCTGTAAGCTTTTGTTGATGACTAGATGTCAATAGACTATTGTCAATTGTCATATGGAAATCGCTTGGATCAAGTACTGTATGGAATCCAGAACCTTCCATTTGCTACAGCGAAGTACCTCTTCGGTCACTTCATCAGTAAGAGGACGGGCCCAGCAATGGCCGCAGCCTTGCAGAAAATTGACATGGACCCAGAACAGCAACTATACCGACCCAAAGGAGAGGACATTGTAACTACTGTGATAGAGATGTGTGGAGACATCTGTGTCTCTTCATTGGACATGGCAACAACAACAACTCTATACTATACTCTAAAATTTCCCCTGTGGCAAATAAGCTCTGTAACATGTACCCCTCGCTTAATTCTATTACAGTTCCTTTGGTATCTGTAAGAAAGAAACCTCAGAGAAACCAAAATTCGTGCAGATTGCGAGAAGTAAGAGATGAGAACAGTCGGCTGTGGAATAAGAAGACCACAGCTAGAAGAGAAATGTTGTTTGACCTGAAGGATAGCTGCTCCCAGTGGGGTCTGAGGATATAATATACGAGTACCTTTGTAAAACGACACTTGAAGTTACACCGCTTGAGTTTCTTTTCAACGAAAAATAAATATTTTATTTCAAGGTGAAATATTGACCATTTCTATCCTTTTTGGATGAGGTATGAAAGGGTAAATTATGAATAGTAATGATAAACGAATTCATAATTTACGAACGGAAAAATAAGTTCAGGGTAGCCTAGTGGACATGGCATCTGCTCGGTAAGCGGAACATTGTGGGTTCGATTCCCATCCCTGGACACTTTTATTTTTCCGTTCGTCATTACTCTTCATAATTCACCCTTTCATACCTCATCCAAAAAGGATAGAAATAGCCAATATTTCACCTTGAAATAAAATATTTATTTTTCGTTGAAAAGAAACTCATGCGGTGTAACTTCCAGTGTCGTTTTACAATCACAGGCCGCAGTGTATTATATTATATAGACCTTTGGTTACAACAAACCGGATCTTCTGTTCTTTATTCCCAAACGGAGATGCTGAAGTATCTCTTGATGGGATTTACTTAGGGCGTCAATAAAACGTCAATGAATCTCTCCTTCTTTTACAAAAAAAAATCAAAATTCTAAAAAAAATTCAGAATAGTCAAAAGAACCGATATTTCTATTCGGAGCCTCTAGTTTAAATGTGATCTCTTTTTTTTTATACACTTTGAATCCAAAGTCAGAGGTAGGAAACAATGTTTTGCTGCCACCTGTCACTACGTTTTTAAAGAAATCCATACTCTCGATTGAATGGCGTCGAAATTTTGTTTCTCGTTGATAGATATTTTTGTTTGATTATCGGAAGTGGGGCGATGCGGAACTCCTTATGCTATGAACCTATTCATCCTTTCGCTGCATCCCCCCCACCTCATAAAAAGTCGTCGTTTTAGCGCTTTCTTTAAAGATTCAAACATATGGAATTCGCTTGGATTAAGTACTGTATGTAATTCAGAATCTTCCATTTGCTACAGCGAAGTACCTCTTCAGTCACTTCATCAGTAAGAGGATGGGAACAATATCGTGTAAACATTTGCTTACAACAACCCGGATCTCTTCTTTATTCTCAAACGGAGGTGCTGAAGGATCTCTTGGTGGAATTTACTTAAATCACTTTTTTCGAATTCTTAGATACCTGGTAGGATGTTAGTTCATGTTGATAAAGGTAATTTAGACGTTAGACCACATACGGCAATTCTCGGATTCTTGAAAGAATACTCCCTGTTTCTTGAATCATCTTCTCCTCAACGAAGACATAGTGAATGTTACAGCTTGGCCGAGAATCTGTCATCTCTCTGAATTGTTTTTGGCGAGCCATTTCGCTTGATGGAACACTCATGATGTTATCATCATTTACGGCTTTCAGACGTCGGAAGATTTGTGTTGCTTGGACGTATTCATTGCAAGATTTCTTAGTTTATCTACATGCTGCTTGCGGACGTTGTATGTTGCACGTAACTGATTTAGCTATTAAGAAAAAGGCATCTCCTTATCGTGCAACTGAAAGTTGCTGATGGCTTGCGCCATCTATCGGAATAAATATAAACTATTTTCGTTGATTTTTAATTATTCCAGAATTGGCCAAATACCCATTCTTGATTAATCAAGAAAAGATAACCACGGACGCGTTTCGGGCTGTTGGCCCTCAACAGCGTGGTGCAAGCTGTAACTCAACGACCAAAAAATTGGTCATTAAGGCATCCTGAAAAATCATGAAACGGGTAGTTAAGGCTTTAGCTCTAATAAATATTCTTCTCTGATTTTACACTCTGACAAAATCAATCAGGAATCTAGGGCTATGTTATAATTGCCAAAAAGTAATACTTCTAGGTCTCCAGGTTGAAAGGCATGTTAGCCCGAAAGCTCGAGAAATATTGTGAGAAGAAACATGGCCCTAGATTCCATATTGATTTTTGTCAAATTTATTCAGCTGAACGTTAAGTATTTATTAAATATTAATTGTGTATAGTGTTATACTATTTCTTTGACTCGTCTTTTTAAATTTAAACTCTAATTCCCCCATTTTGATATATCCAGCCTTATATATGTGGTATAAAAAATGGAAAGATATCAGATTTGTCAGCTCGGGTCGAATGAGAATTATTCTAGTACCATAGTGTAGTGTATCCGAGTGGCAAGTCACAGGAATCACCAGATCACTCTGGTGGAGATAAGGACTGAAGTCTCGGGAGTAAGACGGCGGCACTAGCCAGCTCGGACCTACCTCGTGTGAACAACTGTTCAAAATTTGTCTAAAATCCCCAGAAGAAAGTCCATTTATACGGCGAAAAGGTAGAAATAGTCAGTTGGACAAAGTAGATTTTTGTTCCAGCACAAGCCTGGACAGATATTGTTACAAGAACTGTTCTATATCTGAGACTCGTAATATATCATATTTCCATCCTGGCTTGTTCCTTTTATTTATTTCTGTCCTGCGGGTGAGTGAGCATCGAGCATAAAAATAAAACCTTGAATAAATAATATTAAATAAGGTTAAATATAAATAAATATAAAATTGATAAATATACATATATATATATATATATATAATACTAGCCGAATGACCCGGGCAACGCCCGTGTTTTACCCGATTGAATGTTTTTATTCAAATACTATTTGTTACAATTATAAATTGGCGCCTTATATAGATGCATATATTAGTTAATAACTATAGCCTATGTGCTTTATCTGTCTATGTCTATGCTTACTGGGAAAAAGAAAGAGAGGATTCCATTTAGTTATTAACTAATATATGCATTTATTTAAGGTGCGACCCGCTCCAACACAATAGTTACAAAAACCAAAAAGCGAGTGGGGGGGGCGGCATGATGGGGGGGGGGGGGCAAAGGTGGCGTGATCGTAGCCAACCAATAGGAGAGCGCCATTCCAAAAAAAAAAAGCAAACGGTGACAGAAATGAAAACTGAAGAATTAAGAACGCATGACGCTCGTAACTGTATATAGAATATACAAGGTCTTCATTGGTAGCGCCCACCGCGGGAAAGACTCCGTCACCGATGGACTGCGAGAGTTCTTTCCCAGAGAGCGGGCAGATCTAGGTGATGGCTGGTGTTACCCAACTCAAGACCAAGATGGTACTTGTAGATGGTAGCCTTCGCTACACTTGTCAGTTGCATAGCCTCGGGATGGAGGCTGACACCGAAAAAAGAGAGGAATTGAGATTGAAACTTCTTTATTACATCGTTCATATCAAATTATATAAGGTTATATATGAAATATGATTGAATAAATAAGATTACATAAGGATTAAATATAGATAAATAAATGTAAAAGGGAAAGAAAGAGTTGAAAATGGAGAGCAGATTCTACAATTTACAAGGCTTCGGGCGACCGGTGTGGTTGAAGGGAGAAAGGTTTACTTGCTCTTTTACGATAGGTATTCTTGGTAGTTTACTGATTGTAGCTATGTGTGGAGTTCTTAGAGTAACCTCTTTGGTCGAAAACATCGTAAATTATTTTTAACTTATTGGTTCTTTATCCAATTATTTAAAATTAAGTATATGCTCTTTTGGTTAACGGTTTTACACAATATAAATGATATGCGATAGAGAGACGAAAGATGCTTACACGCATGTCTATTGTCTAAGATTCCGAAGAATATAGTTGTGTACCTGTGCATATAAAAATATAAGAAGTAAATATAACCCCGCCTTTGCCGGTCCCAAGCCCGGATGAAAAAGGAGGGGGAAAGCAGTAACAAGCTCACTAAAAAACCTGGGCTCAGCTGGCCTGGCTGATAGTACCCTGTAAGGGCTCCTAATCCAGGGATACAGGATGAGCAGCGTTTGTACTCCATGTTAGGAGCGGCTGCACATGGCGTCTGTTCCTCATGTCAGAGGCGGCCATTTCTTTTGGAGCCAAGTCGGCTTGCCACTGAGTAGTGCTCCCAATCTTAATGACAAAGGCAGACGCATTTTACTTCAGAGATAAGAAAGAAGAATAAGAAGTAGATATCATTGATATTTTATTTTTCTATTGTAAATTTCAAGGATGAACTAAATGAGTTGGGATCGTTAAGAATTGCCCACTTCACCTTACTTTGTAATGCAAAAGATGTCATCTACATATCTCATCCAAAACTTGATTTGACTCTGCGTTTAATTGTATTAATTCATTTGTCTATTTCTTGAAGGACTATATCAGAAAAAGGCCGGTTTTCCCCATAGGAATTCCATTTCCTGTAAAAGTTTCCATTGAAATCCATCCTGGACTTATAGACGCTGCATTCTTGGGGGATACTAGCGCGCCAACTATACCTAGAATTTAAAGATGCGAATTACTAGAACCAGCTAAATCTACCTAACAGATAATATTTGATCATTTTCAAGCATCTCCCCCTTCTCCCATATTTCTGTAAGTTTTATTCTGGAATACGAACTATAAAGCCGAATGTAGTTTAGCTTCCAGGCAAATACCAGATAAAAGGGGCGTAAAAAACATTGAATCCTCCACAACATAGAGAGGATGTTTCCCCTCGAGCAGATCTGTTCCAAGACAAAAACAATGGGCGTCGAGATTTGTCCAATTATCGACAGCTTCTATATCGGGCTGGCTGGCGGACCGCCGCTGGAGATTTCAAATTCCAACTTAAACTTTTTAAACAAATGGATACGCTTTAGTAAATGAGATTAGGGAGGGCTCGCGGACAAAAACTTCGCCATTGATTTCACCGTCAAAATGTTTGTTTTGCCCCTGCCGGGCGCCTTTAAATTAAATTTGAGCAACTTTTTCTTTTACTTCAGCATTCACGATGAAAAAATAAAGTTTTAAAAATTTAGAAAGGTTATTTTATAAGTTGCACCTCTCTCAGATTTAATCGAGTTTATGCTGCTACTGTTTTAATATGTTTTTATTCGGAGTAAAAAAAAAGGATCGTATGTGAGATTGTAAGAAAACTTCCTGTTCAATATGTTGTAAAAACAATTTGTATTTTCCTCGGAAGAGAGAGAGAGATAAAAAAGACGCGGATAAAACAATCAATTGGCGAGAAATTCCAATATGTATTTTTGAGGAGTCGTTTGATTGGAAGGGGGTTTTATTTCGCAGACGTCACAGCGGCAACGGTGGAAATTTACTGTTTCCAGTAACTAAATATTTACATACTTCTGTGAGGATTTTCACTGAAAATGTTGACGTTTGTTTATAATCCTTTTTACTTTTTTTTTTTTTTTGACAAGAAATAAAGTGCAATGTTTACATAAATTCAACGTATTTTTTATTCACAGCCAAGATTATTTTTCTATCTGGTTTTACTCAGTAGCTGAAATTGAATAATCCAATGCCTATATCAAAAATAATTCAATTATTTATATACCTTTCTTTATATAAATAAAATATCTTATTTGTTTATAATACACAATATATATATATATAATTCATATACAGTAGAACCTCCCTTTAAAGGACACCAAATTGTAGAGTTAAAGTGTCCTTTAGGGAGAGGTGTCCTCTTACTGGAGAGTTGCTAAATAGTAAAAATGGTAATTTTGCAAATGAAAACTGTCCTTTGTAGAGAGGTGTCAGCTAGCGAGTGTCCTCTCATGAAGGTTGTTCTACTGTATTGGTGATGAAAACTGTCCTTTGTAGAGAGGTTTCCGCTAGCGCGAGTGTCCTCTCATGGAGGTTGTTCTACTGTATTGGTGATGAAAACTGTCCTTTGTAGAGAGGTGTCCTCTAGCGTGAGTGTCCTCTCATGGAGGTTGTTCTACTGTATTGGTGATGAAAACTGTCCTTTGTAGAGAGGTGTCCTCTAGTGTGAGTGCCCTCTCATGGAGATTCTACTGTATTGGTGATGAAAACTGTCCTTTGTAGAGAGGTGCCCTCTAGTGTGAGTGTCCTCTCATGGAGATTCTACTGTACTAGGGAGCGCGGAATGAAAAAGGGATCAGCTGACAAAGAGACAAACGAGGGGGGAACAAACAGTCTGGTGACATCGGCGGTGTGAGAAAAAGCGGGAAGTTGTCTCCGCGAGTGTGGCCGTGTGGATGATCCTGGAAGAGGATACCAGAGAAGTTTGCCCGACCTGGACAGCTGTTGGCGAGGAAGATCCTTCTTGTGGCGGACATTAGAGACATCTAGTCTCTACAAGCAGCTACTGGTGACGTCGCTGTATCTACATAGAACCCCCCCCCCCCCCCCCCTCTTGTTATTTAGAAACCTTGTACACAAACAACGAAGGCTGAAAAGCTTCTTACAAATATGGTAGCTTCCAAAGCATTGTTCAATAACATTTAAACATGAACAAACTTTCTGGTTACTTTGTTTCACGATATCTAACCATACAAGAAAAACAGAACATATTATAAATGTATAGTGATTTTTTAAATTGAAAGTACATTTAATGCTTTTTTCAAAACAATAACTGGAGATAAAACTTTGTGCTATCTTTATGATCCCCGTAAACAAAAAAAAAACAATTTCTTGAATATTCCGAGTTCTCTTCGGAAGAAAAAGTTTGTCTTGACCGATCAATGGGGAAAGTGATGCTTATTGTTTTTTTTTTTTTTTTTTTTTGACTACCAAGGAGTTGTACATTATGAGTTTATATTCCAGAGGAAATTTCTATCAATAAAAACACATGGAGGTTGTTCTACTGTATTGGTGATGAGAACTGTCCTTTGTAGAGAGGTGTCCGCTGGCGCGAGTGTCCTCTCATGGAGGTTGTTCTACTGTATTGTTGATGAAAACTGTCCTTTGTGCGCCTTAGAAATTGAATACATGGGGAAATTAACCAGCTCTTACAGTCACAACAATGGAAGTTGCTTCATGACAACGCCCCTTTCCATAAAGCTACCTTGGTTATGGAATATTCAGCTAAGCACACTCTGTATCTGTTTTATCACATCCTCCTTATTCCCCAGACCTCTCTCCCCTTGTGATTTCTTTATTTTTCTAAGCTCAAAATTGCGTTAAAAGGAAAACGCTTTTCGTCATCTAAAGAGGTTATTTAAAAATTTGATGAATAAAATGATTCAACCTATATTTATATATATGTTATATTAAAATAATATTTCATTTAAAATTATATTTCATAGATTTAAATACTGTTAAATTGACCGCCAGAGGTCACGTTTCCCCTATAAAAACTCATTGTTGTTGTTTCCCGATGGCCGGCTCAAACTATTGTACATTATGTAAATAAGTTTTTTCTTTTTCGATTCTTACACCTTAAGCCAGGCAGTACTTTTATAAAATTGTGTTTTTTTATTATTCCATAAGTTCAATTAAAGCAATATCTGATCAAGACTATTATTATTATTGCCACGACTGCAAAAAACAATATCGTAAAATACTCAGGGATACCAAAATCAAGCAACAGATAATAATTCTGTATATTTCAAAATATTACAAAATCAGCAGGAAAATCTTTTATTTATAACTTTTTTTTAAAAGGTCTGTTACTTTTGGATCGTACCTTGTGTATATAAACCAAACGACATGTTTTGGATCAAAATTAAAATAAAAGATTTTATTAATTATAAAATCCAATATTCCGCTAGGCTGTACGCTTATCTCCGTCAGGGTCTTTCCTTATTTTAAAATGTTTTAATTAACCACGCGATGTCTTCACGCGAGGGAAAATATATAAGAAATTTACAAAACACATCTGTGGCCAACATTTGAAATATACACACACCTTTATATAAGTATAGATATTGCATATGTACATTTTACACATTAAATAATAATAAATGAGCCCCACAATAAGTATAATAAGAATGTTAAATAGATTTGAACTGTAAATATTGTAACAAAGTATTTATTATTTTATTAGCAGAGTACTATTTTTTATGTTTATATTTTGATACTCTGTACATTTCCCTCTTTTGCTTATCTTTTTTTATCACTCATAGTTTGTTCTTGCCTGAAATATATTGTTGTCTCATCCCGAAGTTGGTCTTTCTCTGCCGACCACGAGACAAGATCAATGTCTTGCCCAACTGCCAGAGCTAGAGCTGAAAAGTTCTAGTCCTCCCGTCTTCTTCCTGCCTCCTGACCTCCGCGGACCCAATCCGGCCTAACCTGCCTCTTCCCTAACGGAGATCCTGTCCCTAGCCTCCCCAGCCTGGTCATAGTGGTTTTATATATTCAGCTTTACGCGGCCATTGGGGCTCAAAAATCATTTTATTTTGGTTAGCAGCCCTGTAAATAAATATTTTTCCGAAGTTGGTCTTCCCTAATTTTCCACGTGGCAATATAATGGAGGGATGTTCTATTGATACTGTTTTTCGACAGTAATTCACCTCTTTTTCCCAGTGAAACTTTCTAATATGGCATGGTGCAATTTCCTCTGGACTCAATGTGCTCATATGACATAGTGTATAGTTTAACTAAGTTTTCCATACTCCCTTTATTAGAGAAAGCATCAGTGAGGTTTGTCTGATATACTGATGGACACTGTATTCATAAGAAAGAGCAGTTAATCTTGACAAATTAAGAAAAGCCATCCACGAACGCGTTTCGCGCTGTTGGCGCTCGTCAGCGTGGACTTGATTTATCAAGAAAATGGGTTGGCCAAATATCAGGGAACAGGTTAAATCAATGTTTAGTTGATTTCTTCACACTAGATGGCGCTCTGCAATCTAAAAATAACATGTGCTCCTGGTCAGGATACACCTTTTTTTATTTTTAATATTAACACCTGACCTTTTTATTTTTTTTTTCTATTATTTTTCATAATTTTTTTTATGTTTTTTAAAATTATACCCATAAAATTGTTTTCTAATAATATTATATGTTAATAAATAATTACATTTCTCAATTTTATTATAATATCCAGCATCTTTTCTAAGAAACATTTCTACCATCCAAAAATCCGACCACCACATTGAAATTTAAGATGCCATCTGTCAGAATGTTATTATAGAACAACCCTGATCTCTATTCCCAAGATTTAATTAACAGACCGGACATGGCTTTATAAAAATGATCGAACCAATCCATGAAATAAACAGCTAGCTGCAGCAGCTTTGATGTAATCCACGTAGGGAATTACCTTCTAGTGGGAGATTAGACCACAAATGTAATTTCCCTATTTGGAAATATGTTCTCTGCGGTGAGAGAGTTCCAGAAATTAATTTCTCCCCTCCACATATATATTTGGATAGATTGGAATATGGTTCAGGATTAGACGCCCTAACTCTTTCTCCCCAGAGATTGGCGCCTCCTTCAGAAATAGATTGTAAATTGGGGGATTAGACATCACGGTGGTTGCTACCTGTATTTTGGGAATAGATTTCTACCTATTTTCTAGATATAATCAACTTTCTCAAATCTAGGAGTTTAGTCAAATATCTCCGAGATTTTAAATCCTTGGAATGTTTTCCTCCAATGAGTCGGGGCTACTAGGGATTACTAAAGAGCCGAATTAACTCGTTTTAACCCCCAGCAATATATTTTAGCCATATTTGTAATATTTTTGAATTTATATATTTTTTAAATATTAGGTGAAGGGAGATGAATAAATATAATATTAATAAATATACATATTAAGAAAAAGGCATCTCCTTATCGTGCAACTGAAAGTTGCTGATGGCTGGCGCCATCTATCGGAATAAATATCAACTATTCTCGTTGTTTTTTAATTTTTCCAGAATTGGCCAAATACCCATTCTTGATTACCCATTAATCAAGAATGGGTATTTGGCCAATTCTGGAATAATTAAAAATCAACGAGAATAGTTGATATTTATTCCGATAGATGGCGCCAGCCATCAGCAACTTTCAGTTGCACGATAAGGAGATGCCTTTTTCTTCATTTATGCACCTTATCCCAGTACAATGTTACATTTGTACTATTTTTTCAAATATACATATATTATATATATATATATAGAAATCATTGGAGGCGCCCACCGCGGGAAAGACTCCGTCACCGATGAACTGCGAGAGTTCTTTCCCACAGAGTGGGCAGGTCGATGTGATGGCTGGTGTTACCCAGCTTAAGACCAAAATGTGAAAAGAGAGAGATAATATTTATAATAAAAAAATATATAATTAAGAAAATCTCTTATAAAATGCACCAAAAAGTAGAAAATGGATATTTCAGCTATTACTATTGAACAATTAAATAAAAAAAATAAAAGAGACGGGGACGATCATCATGAACTTTGTGATTTAATGTGAACAAATATATTATGTTTCACAGAAATTTTACTTCTTCACTCAATGTATGATGAATTTCCTCCGCGTCTCTTTTTAGTCATATAAATGTAATTTTAGTCATATATATATATTATATATTTTAAATTTTATAATAATCACACTTTTATTATATTCCACATATCTTCCAATTAGTTAGAGCCGATACCTTATAAGATCATACCCTTCTATTAAAATGTACACTGTTTCTATTTACTACCACTCCCATATCTATATATATAAAAATGGATGTTTGTTGGTCCGTCCGTCCGTTTGTCAGTGATAATCTTCTACATCGCTCAACCAATCGTGATGAAACTTTGGGAAGATGTTTAGTATACTACCGGGATGGTTTATGGCTAATTACTCTTTAGAAATAACCTTTCGTTGCATTTTTATTTACAATAAAACGTAAATTCACTCGCAATCTGCACCCCTCTCGCGGCAGACGGGGGATGGCGGCGCGCGACGATTGGCTGCCGCCGCAGCACGTGACCTCCCTGCCTCCCCCCGCCGAGTAAATGAGATCTCCCGGCCGACGGCCGAGCAGCGCCCTCTAGAACGCGTTACGATTTTGACGGCGCGGGGCGCTCCCGGTTGGACAGTTGCGCGGGGGCAGAGTGACCTCGCGGGTGCCCTCAGGGAACTACGTCCATCTTCCATATGTAATATACATTTAATCGTGTAAACCCGGGCGTTGCCCGGGTCATTCGTCTACAAATTCGCAGTAGTTCACTAATTCAAACCAAAATATCCATACATAGGTAAAATAATACTGGGAAGACTGACATTTATTGATGCAGTGATTATAATCAATGATTACAATGAAGGGCTATATTGTCTATATATATAAAAATCACTTTCAAATATTAACGTAACGTTCCATTCTCAATCCCGTTGGGCTTTAGATCGGCTAAAACATTTAATTCTTTATTAGTGAATATTAACTTTACTGTACTGAATAGTTTAGTATAATGTTAATTCAACATATTACAATTTAGCCACTGCAACGCGTGGCCGGGTTCGCTGTGTAGTATACTATCAGGACGATTTCTGGCGAATTATTTTAGAATAATATTTATAGCAATAAATATAGCGAAATTAAGACGTAGTGATTATATTCTGTGTTTGTGCAAATATAAATATTTTACAGAAAATGTGAGAACGTTCTATTAGAATATCTCGAAAACAAAAAACAATACATATAATAACATATACAATATACAATACATATATATTTTATCTTTATAAGTGAATATTGACTTTACTGTACTGAATAGTTTAGTATAATCTTAATTTAACATATTACAATTTAGCCACAGCAAGGCGTGGCCGGGTCCGCTGGTTTTGTATATATGCTATATCATTATTACGAGAGCCATCCAATAAATAAGTTTCCCTATTTTTTTTTCTGCGAACGAAACGTAAAAATTAGTTAGTAGTGTAAGAAAAGGTCACTAGGATGCGTTGGAAGCGCGTGACCTTCAAAATCACGCTACTCGTAGCGCAAGTCCGTAGCGCTTCAGTTTTCCATGGAGCTACCACTGGTGAACGTGTCCACTTACGAACTCCGTTCTGTAATTCGTTTTTTCACGGCGAAAAAAGAAACTGCGGTCAATATTCATCGCAATTTAGTGTCAGTGTATGGTGAAGGATGTATGAGCATCCAAATGGTTTGCCGATGGCGTTCATTGTTCTTGGAAGGACGGCAAAACGTGCATGATGACGAGCGAAGAGGCAGACCCGTTACTGCTACGGACAATGCAGCCATTGCTGCTGTTCGGAATGTGGTCGAAGCAGATCGCCGCATCACCATTGACGAAATAATGATTCGACTGCCTCCTGGAATCGAAATTGGACTTCTTCGATTGGAACAATCATGTCAGATGTTTTGAATTTTCTCAGTCTGCGCAAGATAGGTCCCGCGTTTGCTCTCGGAAAATCACAAGCAACAACGGATGGAGGCAGCCCGAGCTTTCCTGGAAATGCATCAAAGGGATGGATATCAACTGTTTTCCCGTGTTGTCACTGGAGATGAAAGCTGGGTGCATCATTCAACTTTAGAAACAAAACGACAAAGCATGGTGTGGAAGAAGCCTGAGGAAAGTGAACCAAAAAAGGCGAAGGTCACAATCTCTGCAGGCAAAGTTATGGCTATCGTCTTTTGGGACTGTAAGGGTGTTTTATTGGTTGACTACCTGCCCCCAAACACTACGGTTAAGGCTGCGAGGTACTGCGAAGTCCTCACTAAACTCAGAGCTGCAATAAAACGGAAACGTCCTGGACTTTTGTCTCGGAAAGTGTTACTCGTCCATGACAATGCTCGCCCTCACGCAGCTCGAACGACCCAAACGTTGCTGGAAAACTTCAAATGGGAAATTTTCACACATCCACCTTATTCTCCAGATTTTGCCTCAAGCGACTTCCATCTTTTTCCAGCACTCAAGTTGCACCTTGGAGGCAAGCACTTTGCGAATGATGACGAAGTGCAGGCGGAGGCGAACCACTGGCTACGAAGACAGGACACGGCTTGGTACAACAATAGTATCAAAAAATTGCTACAACGTTACCAAAAATGTTTGGACAGAAATGGTGATTATGTAAAGAAGTAGTCTATGAGTTGTGTAATGAAAATAAAATAACTGCATAATTGTAAATAATGTTGTTTATTTGTTTAAAAATAGGTAAACTTATTTATTGGATGGCCCTCGTGTTATAACCTGTACACCCCTATTTGTTAGAAAGAGGGAATCATATATTCCCTCTTTCTAATTTGTCGAAATCCGCAAACCGTTTACCATGAACCCCTATTTGTATTTAAACTAAAAATGGTGATGTCAAAATAAAGATGAAAAGAGCGGTCAGCTGCGGGCCAGAGAGGAGGAAAAAGGCAACGCCCAGCCCAGATGTAGACCCCTCCAGGGGCTTTATATAGACGACCCCTGTCAACAGGTTTTGGCAGGGGGACAGCAGCAGTATGTTCTACAGTGTGTCCATCGGCAGACCGCTTCTCTCTCTCTCGGTCTCTCTCTCCATGTCTCGGTGATAGGCATCCAAGTTTGTGTCATGGCCTCTACCTCTGTCCCGTGGGCTGTCCCCGATCACTCTCGGTGCTAACATCTAGCCCTGCCTCTGCTTCTTGTTGTCCGCGTGTGGGAAGAACATCAACACTCGCCTCACGTACACGACTTCCAGTTTATCCATACGTCGACAGGATCATTTGCATCAATATTACATATATATATTGTCACAGAATAGATAATCTGTTTTTTCCTACTCTGCAAATTGAATGCCACGTCATCATCCTGATGCCAAGTCAGAATTTTATTTGTAAATAGTTGGTAGATATATCTCGAGGGGATTGATCTATCGGGAAAACTGGTAAATAATTTCCTTGTTAAAATAAATTTGTTTTATGATTACTCGTTCTGGTCTGACTGTTGTCCACCTGGACTGCAGGGATATTCACAGCTACACCTCCGTACAGATGCCACCACTGTTGTCCACCTGGACTGCAGGGATATTCACAGCTACACCTCCGTACAGATGCCACCACTGTTGTCCACCTGGACTGCAGGGATATTCACAGCTACACCTCCGTACAGATGCTACCACAGTTGTCCACCTGGACTGCAGGGATATTCACAGCTACACCTCCGTACAGATGCTACCACAGTTGTCCACCTGGACTGCAGGGATATTCACAGCTACACCTCCGTAGAGATGCCACCACTGTTGGCCACCTGGACTGCAGTGATATTCACAGCTACACCTCCGTACAGATGCCACCACAGTTGTCCACCTGGACTGCAGGGATATTCACAGCTACACCTCCGTACAGATGCCACCACTGTTGTCCACCTGGACTGCAGTGATATTCACAGCTACACCTCCGTACAGATGCTACCACAGTTGTCCACCTGGACTGCAGGGATATTCACAGCTACACCTCCGTAAAGATGCCACCACTGACCACTGTTGTCCACCTGGACTGCAGTGATATTCACAGCTACACCTCCGTACAGATGCCACCACTGTTGGCCACCTGGACTGCAGTGATATTCACAGCTACACCTCCGTACAGATGCCACCACAGTTGTCCACCTGGACTGCAGGGATATTCACAGCTACACCTCCGTACAGATGCCACCACAGTTGTCCACCTGGACTGCAGGGATATTCACAGCTACACCTCCGTACAGATGCCACCACAGTTGTCCACCAGGACTGCAGCGATATTCACAGCTACACCTCCGTACAGACGCCACCACAGTTGTCCACCAGGACTGCAGCGATATTCACAGCTACACCTCCGTACAGATGCCACCACAGTTGTTCACCTGGACTGCAGCGATATTCACAGCTATACCTCCGTACAGATGCCACCACTGTTGTCCACCAGGACTGCAGGGATATTCACAGCTACACCTCCGTACAGATGCCACCACAGTTGTCCACCTGGACTGCAGGGATATTCACAGCTACACCTCCGTACAGATGCCACCACAGTTGTCCACCAGGACTGCAGCGATATTCACAGCTACACCTCCGTACAGACGCCACCACAGTTGTCCACCAGGACTGCAGCGATATTCACAGCTACACCTCCGTACAGATGCCACCACAGTTGTCCACCAGGACTGCAGCGATATTCACAGCTACACCTCCGTTCAGATGCCACCACAGTTGTCCACCTGGACTGCAGGGATATTCACAGCTACACCTCCGTACAGATGCCACCACAGTTGTCCACCAGGACTGCAGCGATATTCACAGCTACACCTCCGTACAGATGCCACCACAGTTGTCCACCTGGACTTGAGAGTCCCCAGCAAGGACCCCACCCCGAGGAAGATAGCGGTTAATTAGAGTGTGGAGAACCCGCCAGCTGGCCTCCCTCCACTTTAATTAAGTTGGGTTTACGCGCTCTTGATTTAAAATCAACAGTCCTCGATAGGTGTTTGTTTTAGCGGCATCGAGTTTCTTTAGGGCTCAGAAATTGGATCGCCCAGGGAATATTGAATAATTTTCTTCTTCACAGGGCAGCTCTTTTCTTGATATTTTAATTATATTTTAGAAGGGTGTCTCTCTGTCAAATCATTCTTGGGTGTCATTTTATTGTAACCTCCCGAAGAGTAACAAATGTTGCTCAAAGAAAATTTAACAATTGGTGCATGGTCAAAATAGAATGTAATGTTGGTGAAAGAAAATACCCGTATTTTAATAAAGATCTCCTTTAATCAACATCGACTTTTTAAATAGTCCCGTTTATATTAATGTTCTCCCTTATATCGAATGCGATGTTAGACAGGTTAACTCCAAATCCTCAAATATTTTACCCTTGGTCCAGTACTGTGTACCACATCCTGGCAGAAGTAGATCTAGTTCAGGATTATAAATCTCCCTGGTTGTGGACGAAACTCTAATTAGGATGTTAGTTAAACATGAACACTACACTATCGTGCCAGTTAAATTTCTAAGTGGAAACATGTTCCTAAATAAATAAAATGGTTATAAAAGTACCAGGAGCCCATGTGCTTTTCAGAAGGCAGAGTGCCATCTAGTGGAACAGAAATCAACTAAACATTGGTTTAACCTGTTCCCTGATATTTGGCCAATCCATTTTCTTAATAAATCAAGAAAAGTTATTCACGAACGCATTTCGCGCTGTTAGCGCTCGTCAGCGTGGAGCAGGTTGTTAGAGAATGAAGTTAGAGAATGAAAGCGGCGTGTCCCCATGCGTTATATATATGAGTTATTTTATATTTATTAAATAACTTGAAATGATTTGTGTCTGTGTATTAGTTATTCAGGGCAGCTAACATCTCGTAAGGTTTTAATGATGGGTTGTCTGTGTACAGTATCTCTTCTGATATCTAGGCTGCTAACTAATATTTTATCCCCCTCTTCCATGTCCTTGTCAATAAATTCATTGATAGCAGATAGAGCGTGTGTTTATTCCCACGTTTATTTAGCTTATTAAACATTATTTATAAATATGCATCAAAATTTAGGAAGTAATAAAATTATATTTATGAATTTAACGAATATTTTCTGTGAAGTCATATTTTGCTTGCTTGTCACGCATCAAATTCTAACAATTTTCCTTCTCCATATGTTTATCACACGGATCATTGTATCGTTGCTCAATAATTTTAATACGTAGTAATTTTCATTCACGTGGGAAGGGACATCTTCAACAAGGTCCCGCTTAAGAATTCCCTATTCTCTCTATTGATCTCCGTGGCATCTCTGATCTTCCGCGGTGCTTCCTCAAGAAGCGCCTCAACTCGCTCAACAACTGACGCTAAACCGAAGAAGCGTGGAGACGGTTGATGAAGGAGGATTCCTCACTTTAAAAAGAATCTCACCGTAGTCCGAGAAGCGGTACTTGAGAGTTCAGTAACAAATAAGGCGTCCGGAGATCTTTAATTGCATTAAGACTCGATCCAGTTGGGCAGCGTCTACATGGCTTCCGTAGCTGGAAACCCTGGTAGACACGTGCACTTAATCGAAAATGGTAGTGAGGTCGACGAGGATGGCCCGACCCAGGAGATCCACAAAGGCTTCTACGGCTCCAGACTCGATGTCGCTCGAAGACTCCTTGGGTGTGTTGAAGTCGGCCTGGACCCACGCATCTTCCCTGATGACTTCTTTTGCGATTATCTGCAGTTACTATGTCGATCTTAAGCAGGGCAGGACAGGTGTCAGTTTATGACACGAGTCTCGAGAACCCGGATGTTGATGCTGGCGCTGGTGATCTTTCCTGGCAACAGGGCGCGGTGCCAGAGGACGATGACTCCTGGCGCCACGATGAAGGCGACGCCGGGTCCTCTGTTAGTCGACGATGGCTCGGAGACGGCGCTGTACCGAGGCAGAGGTACTAGACGTTTTGCAGGGCCAGCACTTTCGTCTCATGGACGAACGCGACATTAAATGCATGCTGCTTCAAGAAGCAGAACAGCCCCAAACTCCTTGCGCGAACGGCAATTATTATTTATTATTTATTTAAGTAACCCAGGTTCCTGGAGCGTACAGAAGTCGCCAACTACCCGGGATGTCCTTCTGACCTAAGTCTTCTTGGATTTATATACAATGCCAGTGGAAGTCCAATTAATGAGGTGTCGCCAGGCAGATTTCTTTCTTGGAAGATTTTCTAGGGATGCTGGACATATGTTGGTGATACCTAGGAGAGTGGCTGTCTGGAATCTTTGGTATTGGAAGGTTGGGCAAGTGAAGAGGAGGTGGTCTACGGTTTGGTCTTCATCTTGGCAGTGGGGGCAAATTGGGTCTTCTTTCGATACCGTTGCAAGGTCTGCCTGAATGTAACCATGGCCGGTTGCGAATGGCAATGCCGCGCACGTTGAAACACATCATGCGGAAGCTCGAGAGGGGCTCTAATGTAATGCGGTTTGGAAATTGGTGAGCCGCTTGCGGAAGGTACAGGATTTATACTCTACTAGAGAGACGATTTGGCCGGCTAAAGTTTTCAGGCTCGGTTTTTGTTCAGCCTTGAGGCCACTAATAAATTCATTAATATGGTAAAGGGAGAGGTTGTTAGCCTCCACTATATTTTTTATTCCTCCTTTTAGTACTCTTGATGAGGTTACTTTTTTGAGCCTTAGAGACTGGAGGAGTTAGGATGGGCGATTTATTCATGTGCTGGTTCACCTTTATAGAGTTTGAAATCGGTAGTCTGTGTTGTTTAGACAGAGATAGCAAGCGTTGGTTGGGCTCAGTCAGGTATCTCTTGATAATAAAGAGGTTGTACAGCTGCTGATGAAATTGCAACGGGTTTTAAAGATAGCGTAGATGGATGGATCTTTTGTGATGAAACAGAGGACTATGGGTTTGCAAGACAATTTGGAGAAGGTGAAGGGAGATCTAGAGAAATCAAAGGGTTGGGGTGTTTTATCTTGGCAGATTGGCACTGAGAAAGCAGTTCAATAGTCTGTTAATGCTATTTAGGTTATAAAAGATGAAAGACTCCAACAGTAATCTTTTGTATTTTTATTTGGTGTTATGATAATGGTAAGAGAGATTGAAAGAGTTGCCGCATTTAGATGTGTTGCTGATATACACTGCGTGACATTGAAAATGGAACACCAAGAAATAGTGGCCAGAAAGTGATGAAACTCGGCAGACAGAGAGAGACAGGGACGAGCAATAAGTGATCTTTATTTCAAAATGATAGTCATAATACAGAGCTAGAACGGCGTCGGCTTAGTAGCAAGTAGGACCACCGCGGACGGCGATGCACGCAGCAACACGTCTAGGTAGAGAGTCAATCAGAGTACGGATGGCGTCCTGAGGGATGGCTCTCCATTCCCTCTCAACCATTTGCCACAGTTCGTCTTCTGAACGCGGCTGTGGCAAGGCATGCAAACGGCGTCCAATGATGTCCCAGACGTGCTCGATTGGTGAGCGATCAGGAGAGTACGGTGGCCAGGGAAGCATCTGTACATCTTGCAGAGCTTGTTGGCTAATGCGAGCAGTGTGCGGTCGGGCGTTATCCTGCTGATAAAGGGCATTGGGTACCCCCTGAAGGTAGGGGAGTGTCACCGGTCGCAGCACATCATCAACGTATCGTTGGGCCGTCATAGTGCCCTGAATACGAAGTAAAGGTGACCTGGAATCATACGCGATTGCGCCCCAAACCATGATTCCACGTTGTCGCACGGTGGGGCGTTCCACAATTGCTGCCGGATTGGACCTTTCTCCACGTCGACGCCACACGCGTACACGGCGACTATCACTGGACAAGCAGAAACGCGACTCATCTGAGAACACGACCCTGTGCCATTCCGTCATCCACGTCGATCTAGCCCGGCACCATTCCAAACGTTGGCGCCTATTCGGTGGGGTCAATGGCAGTCTTCTTAGCGGACGGCATGAGTGCAAGCCATTAGCAACCAATCGACGGGAAATGGTTCTGGTCGAGATGGAATGATCTAGGGTGTCTTGCACATGTTGCAGGATGGCGGTACAAGTGGCTTGTGGGGCCGCCACTGCTTTTCGAAGGATATGCCGATCCACACGTGCTGACGTCACTCTGGTTGCACCGACATTCCTATAAATTGCCACATTTCCTTGTTCCAACCATCTTCTCCACAATCGGTGCACCGTGGACGCACCAAGGTGTGTATCAGCTGCGATTTGACGTATGGACCAACCTGCCCTTTTCAGTCCGATCACCATGCCCCTCGTAAAAGCGTCTGTCTGCTTGAACTGCCTCCGTTTACGATGACCTGGCATTCTCTGTTATTACACGTGTCTTTTGACACAAGAACAAAATTTCTACAATGATTTTCCTTGAAGAAATAACGACACGAATACTGTCCTTTCTGCAAGTTCCTTCCCTTATATCTTACTCCATGTGCGCACGAGAGCTGCGCATTTTACATCATTTACATAACTCGGTTAGGCGCGTCTACCCTGAAATTTGCGTAATTTTCTGGCCACTATTTCTTGGTGTTCCATTTTCAATGTCACGCAGTGTATCATTGATTTAAGATCCTTTTTCTTCAAATTTCTGTATTTTTAAGTGATTATGTAAATAAAGCGGCGTTTCACCACCTACTTATGTGGCATTACAGTCTTAGCAGCTTAGGGAGTAAATGGCATGGGATTTTTAGTCAACACCTTTTCTGAAATTGGATCTGGTATTGGGGTTCCCATATTTGGCCTATTGAGAGATTGATAGCAAAAAATCCCAATTCTGTTTTTTTAAGTAAGTCGGCTATTGATTTATTTCCAATGGAGTAAGGTATTACACAAGTAGTTCGATTTGAAGGGATTGAAGCTATGTTTGAGGGTGAGGGAAAGTGAGTAGCCTCTTGACATCAGGTTTCAGATAATAATTTATAGTTTCTAATCTTTTGAAAGCTGAGGTGGAGCAATGTGTTTGGATTATTTTTGTAAGAGTCCTAAAGAACGCGATCTTGTGACCTTTTAGATTGTAAAAAAAATAAAAATGTATATTGGATGGCTTCATGGATTTTTTAAATAAACTCTTTGTGATAGGGTTCAAGGGTTCTGATGAGGAGAATCTCCAAATTTGGAAAACCTAATAGGACTCATTCCCAACTGTGAACGTGAGGCGTATATAGTATGAATTGAAGGCCTGTAAGACTAGAAGTGCATCATCTTTATGGCATTAACAGAAGATGTCGTCCAGGTATCTTTTCCAAATATCTATTCTGATATTATTTTGTTCTACTATATCCACTTATCAATAATGCTCATAAAAAGTTCGCTACTATGTTGTACAGAGGGATGCCCATAGGGAATTCACATATTTGGTTGAAAATAAGTTTTCAAAGTTAAAGTTTGACATTTATAAACAATATTTGAACATCAAAGCAATTCCCTCTGTCTTAAATGCGGTGACTCTGTTTGAGGAAAATAATGTCTGAAAGTTTTCTATTATTGAAATCAAAAATGTTCCTTTCAAAATAAAAATGACCTTAACAAAACAGTACTAAAATAAGATGATTTCATTTAGAATAAAAGTGTTGTGTGTCTTTTTAAACAAACATATTCCTTCAAAGTCTCAAATAAAATTGAAAATATTTTTTTTTATGAAATTTTTTTTATTTTTAATTGCCCTTACTGCGATGATGAAAATCAATAGAAGAGCCTGGCTCATCAGCGGCGAACCCCTCCCCCCTCCCCTGCAGTTTCTTTAGGCTAATATCTATTATACCGCTATCGCGTATTTTGCTGCTTTGCTTCAAACTGATACTAAAGATCAATTCTCTTTGAAAAGGTATCTAGAATAACTATGGGAATTAGCTTTGAGGACAGTATATAAATATAAAATTTAAAGACAGATTGTATTTATATGGAAGATAAAACTGGCCAAACCGCTGGAAGAGTTCACCATTGAGATGAGCCAGGCCCATTATTTTTATCATTTCCATAAGGGCAATATAAAAATTGTTTTATTTAAATAAATCATACCTGTCATAAATCTTTTTAATTTCCTATAACAGTTGACGCGCTTAATACATCGCGTTATTGAAGTATGAAATGTTATTGAAATGGAAAATGTTAATATAGGGTAAAATATTGTAATTAAAGTGTAAATGGTTTTATTAAAGTGTAAAATGTCGTCATTAAAGTGCAAAACCTCTATATATGAAAATGATATATATCTTTATATAAAAATCGTCATCTCTTGGCGTTCATTAGTTACCCAGTTGAAAGCTTGTGTTTTATCGTTATAATAAAATAAATACTCCTCCTTAGGTCGTAACCTTTCAAAAACAATTTTATGAAAATATATTGTCATGCCATATTATAGGTTTTTAACTTTTAATTAGACAATTTTAATTTATATTTAGACATTTTACATTTTAAAATTTTTTACACAAATAAATTTACTGGCAATGCGTTTCTTTTAAATAGTTGGCATTGCCAGTAAATTTATTTGTGTAAAAAATTTTAACGATAGATGGCAATAAAATTTATTTTACATTTTAATTTAGACGTTTTTCATTTTAATGTCTAAATGAAAAATGTCTAAATTAAAATAAAAAGTGTCTAAATTAAAATTGAAAATGTCTAAATAAAAAATGAAAGTGTCTAAATTAAAATGAAAAATGTCTAAATATAAAATTAAATTGTCTAATTAAAAGTTAAAAACCTATATATAAAACTTCAGTGATGAATAATCTGTTTTACTTTGCATTTATCCGGCAACAGAAGTCAGATGATCACATGATTATTCACTGTAAACATTATTTGTTTTTATTTATTATATAGACTCTTATTTCTCATAAAGTAGATTAATACAATTTTGAAATAATTGTACATAAAGACAATGGCTGAAGTAAGATTTTTAATATATTAATAATTATATATATACATATCAATATATTTTAAAACTATAACTTATCGCGTTTACACAGTTTACGCCCCATTTACTGATATACATATTTTTCATTATTTAAAAAAAAAAATTAAAGCATACGATGTATATTAGACATACTAGAACATCAAATATTTATATCTACTATTTAATTCTGTTTTTATATAGGTTTTTTAATTATATTTTTACATATAGTAGAATCACAAAACCATAACATTTTAAATTACATATTTAAGTAAAAAACGTTTGAACAATTCTTACACAATTCTCTATTTTCATATGCAACAGAACATTGTAATAGATTGAATGTCCAGTTTTGTGTATCAATAAAGGATAGCATAAAGATCTTAATTTTATTTATTGTTGCTTTTTGAGTTGAGCAATTAGAAGCCAAAATCCCAACATATGCCCACCTGAAAAACCTTAAAATGGAATGTTAAAAGACACTATTATTATTATTTATTTAAGTAACCCAGGTTCCTGGAGTGTACAGAAGTCGCTAACTACCCGGGATGTCCTTCTGACCTAAGTCTTCTTGGATTTATATACAATGCCAGTGGAAGTCCAATTAATGAGGTGTCGCCAGGCAGATTTCTTTCTTGGGAGATTTTCTAGGGATGCTGGACATATGTTGGTGATACCTAGGAGAGTGGCTGTCTGGAATCTTTGGTATTGGAAGGTTGGGCAAGTGAAGAGGAGGTGGTCTACGGTTTGGTCTTCAAGACACTATTAACTTGCTATATACCATTGCAAATATATTTTTGCAGTTTGGATACTGAAAAGAAAAGGTATTTACACACCTGCATATTAATTGTTATACAATGAGTATCATTTTTTATTTTAAATTCTAGCATTAAAGCAAAAATTGCTTATTGAAAGGCTTAAATAAAGAAAGACTTTTATTTTTATAGTCTTTCACTATGTTCAATGATAAGCACAATTTGGATTATAGATTATACAGCTACGAGCGTCATTCTTCATCTCCTAATCAACTCTGTCACCGTTTGCTTTTTTTTTTGGAATGGCGCCCTCCTATTGGTTGGCTACGATCACGCCACCTTTGCCCCCCCCCCCCCCCCCCCATCATGCCACTCGCTTTTTCGTTTTTGTAACTATTGTGTTGGAGCGGGTCGCTCCTTAAATAAATGCATATATTAGTTAATAACTAAATGGAATCCTCTCTTTCTTTTTCCCAGTATGAGACGCCTACGGAAGCCAACAGTACATAGACAGATAAAGCACATAGGCTATAGTTATTAACTAATATATGCATTTATTTAAGGCGCCAATTTATAATTGTAACAAATAGTATTTGAATAAAAACATTCAATCGGGTAAAACACGGGCGTTGCCCGGGTCATTTGGCTAGTAGATTATAAACACAAGGTAATAAGTTTGAGAAAGCTTCATTACTTTTGTCTGAAGATGGTAACAACGCTGTTACCGAACGTCACACACTAATTATTTATTTGGATTTGATCTTATTACCTTGTGTTTATACATCATGTTGAATTAAATACTTTATTAAAATTTGGGAAGAAATTTTACTTCCCCTTCATAACTCAACATTGTTTTAACTGAGGAAGATATTGCAACTGCCCACTGACCTATTTAATTTGCTAAAATTTTACAGAGAGGACTCAATAGTTCTCTTCTTTCATATCTACTGGGTGAAGTAGAATGCCTTTGTCATTAAGACTGGGAGCACTACTCAGTGGCAGGCCTTCTTTGCTCCAAAAGAAATGGCCACCTCTGACATGAGGAACAGACGTCATGTGCAGCCGCTCCTAACATGGAGAACATCCTGGATCCCTTACAGGGTACTATCAGCTGAGCCCAGGTTTTTTAGTGAGTTTGTTACTGCTCCTCCTCCTTCTTTTTCATCCGGGCTTGGGACCAGCAAAGGCGGAGTTAGTTAAAAAGCAACTTTCCTTATCTGAGGGAAGTTTGCATGTATAATTAGAAAAATCTTGGAAAAACCTCAATATACAGAACTTACTAACCTTTACCTAAGTAGTATGAATTGACTTAAGTGGTTTACATCTTTGAGTTTAGAAATGTTCTTTTTTAATTGAATACCGTTTCTGTGGGTGTTTGTCACAAGAAATATGTTGTACTCTGAAAACTTTTTAACATTTAGTGTAGCCTCTTTAATTCAATTGTCTATAATTCAACAACTTAATGATAAAGCACAATTTGTATTATATATTATAATACCAGAAAATAAGACCTAATCCAAATAATTTATGAGTGTGTGACGTTTCGGCAACAGCATTGTCACCATCATCATTGTCATTTATTCTTTTGTCTGATGATGGTGACAACGCTGTTACCGAAACGTCACACACTATTTATTTATTTGGATTTGGTCTTATTGCCTTGTGTTTGTATCAACAACTTAATTCAACTGTTAAAAAATAATCGCAATTAGCTTCTTTAATTCAATTGACAATAATTCAACACTTAATTTAACCATTTAAAGATAATCCCAATCAGCCTCTTTTACTTCAATTTAACCAACTTTAATTCAACACAGATTTCAATTCACTATAAATTCTGATCCTTTTGAGTTGTTGAATTGAATAAGGTTGACTGTTTATAATCAAGAAAAAAGCATCTCCTGATTGTGCAAATAAAAGTTTCTGATGGCTTGCACCATCTATTGGAATAAATATCAACTATTCTTGTTGAATTTTAATTATTCCAGAATTGGCCAAATACCTATTCTTGATTAATCAAGAAAAACTATCCACGGATGCATTTCGGCATATGTTGACCCTCGTCATCAATTTTTGATATGTACGAGGGTGAGTAGAGAAGTAAGGTCTTCTACGAGATAATTTCCGAACGCGCGTTGCTAGGTGAAATCCGACAACACCGCTGCCTTCCTTGGTTCCCCCTCTACTGTCTAGAACCTTCCTGGTGACCTTTGGAACGCTTAGTCGCTGTCTGGCAGCCGTTCGCGATGGAGCTTCCCCTTAACTCTCCCGCCAAGTGCGAGTTGTGCTCAGTTATAAGCTTTTTAAATGCGAAAAATAATTCTCCGGTCGAAATTCACCATCAGTTAGTGGAAGTGTATGGTGAGAAGTGCAGAATGTGCGGAAATGGTGCCAGGAGTTTAACGAGGGGCGGATAAACGTCCACAATGAACAGTGGTCTGGGCGGCCGAGTTTGCCGGAATCAACCATGGCTCGAATCGATGAAATGGTGCGCGCAAACCGGCGGATAACCCTTGAAGAGATCGAGGATGGCCTGAATGAAGATTGCAGCCACTTCTGCGTGCACAAGATTGTGTCTGAGACCCTCGGCTACAGAAAGGTGTCCGCCAGGTGGGTCGACAAGTGGCTCAAAGAGGCGGCGGGAGAGTGGTCAACACCGGAATTACAAAGTTGGTTGAAAGGATGAAAAAAGTGATTGAGCATCAAGGCGACTATGTAGAAAAATAGCAATGTGTCTAACCTTTCCAATGATGTATAAAAAGTTGTGATTAAATGTGTTTTTCTATGAAAAAAAAAATAGGAGACCTTACTTTTCTACTCACCCTCGTAGAACAACATTTGAAAATTATCTCACATGTGTTTCTTTTGAACGAAAAATTGAAATTTATTTTAAGTAGCATTAACGATTATTTCTAACCTTAGGGATGAAGTATGAAAGGATTAATTGTGAAGAGTAATGAGATGAACGGAAAAATAAAAGTGTCCAGGGATGGGATTACTCTTCACAATTCATCCTTTCATACTTCATCCCTAAGGTTAGAAATAATCGTTATTTCTACTTAAAATAAATTTCGATTTTTTGTTCAAAAGAAACACATGTGGGATAATTTTCAAATGTCGTTCTACAATCATAAGCTGCATTATATCGTATTATAAATTGTTGATATATATTGTCTTCTTCCTCTTTCTTATCTTCACTCAATGACACTAAAGTATCAAGCTTGGCTTGAGATTTTTGATGGTGTCTGCTGGGGAAGAGTAGAGCTCATCAATGGATGAGTCAATACAGTCAATAATATGTCTTGGGGTTGCAGGCTGAGAATTGCACTTAGTACATAGTAGGAAAACCTTGCAACCATTCTGGAAAGTCATTGTCCATAGATGACCAGACTTAAGTCTGGAAATTGTGTTGCTTGACACATTGACTCATTGTCTTGTTCCTAAATGGTCCACACTGTGGTATGCTATCACCAACTATCACTGTGTATCATATCATGCCTACATATCTGGTAGGATTGTGTGTGATAGCAACTTTTGTTCCTGTGCTACTGCTAGAGTATTGGGACATCACAATGGTGGTTTGTTCTAAACCCATGGCATATGCAACTTTCAGAGTAATTCAATCTAAAAATGTGTCTGTGTAATGGCTTTCTATTCTTAAGCCGATAAAATTTATTATCACATAATAAGATAACAAGCATCCCTTTAATAAAAAAAAAAAATGCACACACAAACGCATACAGTAGAACTTCCCTTTAAAAAATATCATTTTTACAATTCAACAGCTCTCCGGTAAGAGGACACCTCTCTCTAAAGGACACTTTGGCTTTGCACTTAGGTGTTGTCCTTTATAGAGAAGTTCTACTGTATAATTATATCTATAAATATAACTGAAATTTGTTTTTAAAAGGTGCAAATAAAGTGAAAATAATAATAAAAAATATATTAAGCTGTGCAAATAAAGGGGGGAATTTCTAGATTTGAGCCCATGTCTGTTTATTTAAGATACCTTAATGCAACCACTGAGATAAGAAAATATGCTTGCTTACTACCTCAACACTCATTGGCTGTTTAAGGTCACATGACAGAATTAATTTGTGGGAAAATAAACTAGCCTATCATATTGTCTTGGGGAATAATTAATAAAAATATATAAAATATAGAAACAGATTAATACAGTAGAACCTTCCTTTAGCAGACACCTCTCTACAAAAGACAGTTTGTATGACATGTGTATACATGTGGTGTACTTAGAGTAAAAGCAGTCGCCTACTTCTACCCACCATGATTATCATGGCCTGTACTACGTGTACTAGGGATAAAAAAAAAAGGATAAGAAACATTTGTACAATGGGTTCATCGACTTTGGAAAAGTTTTAAATATGATTTCATAACTTTTAGAAGTTCTAGAAGACTTGGGAAAACAAAACTCTCATCTTAGAATAATGGATGCCAAGCTAGAGTTGTGGATAAATGAACTTTCAAATTGGATGGACATCAAAGTCTGACAAGAATGGTCACCATCCTTTTTTTAAATTAAAGGTTTATCTCTGAGGCAGACACTCTTTGGAATAAAAATGGTATGTTTTTTGTTTCAATTTGTGAAAATATCTTTAACAATCTCACTAATTCAGATTGCCAGGATCTAGACAAGTTGGTAACCACAAGGTAATAAGACCAAATCCAAATAAATAGTGTGTAATGTTTCGGTAACAGTATTGTTGGTCTTATTACCTTGTATATTGTATGACCCCTATTTATAATACAGTTGAACCTCCCTGTAAAGGACAACACCTAATTACAGAGCCAAAATGTCTTTTAGGGAGAGGTGTCCACTTACCAGAGAGCTGCTTAATAGTAAAAACGATAATTTTACAAATGAAAACTGTCCTTTGTAGAGAAGTGTCCTCTTGTGGAGGTTCTACTGTACCTACCTATAGATTTAAGCTTAGTATATTAGTGTTGTGTCCCAACAAATGCAGTAGTTGTTCCTTCAGTTGTC